>CAUYLG010011573.1:0-97032 GCA_963573385.1 Cacajao melanocephalus | reverse complement strand
TGATTTTCTGTTCTTGTGTCAGTTTGCTGAGAATGATGGTTTCCAGATTCATCCATGTCCCTACAAAGGACAGGAACTCACTGCTTTTTATGGCTGCATAATATTCCACGGTGAATATGTGCCACATTTTCCTTGTCCAGTCTAACATCGATGGGGATGTGGGTTGGTTCCAGGTCTTTGCTATTGTGAACAATGCCTCAATGAACATACGTGTCCATGTGTCTTTATAATAGAATGCTCTATAATCCTTTGGGTATATACCCACTAATGGGATAGCTGGGTCAAATGGTATTTCTATTTCTAGGTCCTTGAGGAATCATCACACTGTCTTCTACAATGGCCGAATTAATTTATACTCCCACCGACAGTGTAAAAGTGTTCCTGTTTCTCCACATCCTCTCCAGCATCTGTCTCCAGATTTTTTTTTAATGATCGCCATTCTAACTGGTGTGAGATGGCATCTCAATGTGGTTTTGTCCAGTCTATCGTTGATGAGCATTTGGGTTGGTTCCATATCTTTGCTATTGTAAATAGTGCTGCAATAAACATACATGTGCATGTGTCTTTATAGTACAATTATTTATATTCCTTTGGGTATACACACAGTAATGGAATTGCTGGGTCAAATGGTATTTGGAATTGCCACACTGTCTTCCACAATAAATGAACTAATTTACTTTCCCACCAACAGTGTAAAAGCATTCCTATTTCTCCATAGCCTCGTCAGCATCTATTGTTTCTTGACTTTTTAATAATCACCATTCTGACTGGCATGAGATGGTATCTCATTGGGGTTTTGATTTGCATTTATCTAATGATCAGTGATGATGAGCTTTTTTTCATATGTCTGTTAGTCACATAAATGTCTTCTTTTTAGAAATGTCTGTTCATATCCTTTACCCACTTTTTGATGGGGTTTTTTCCTTGTAAATTTGTTTAAGTGTCTTGTAGATTCTGAATATGAGACCTTTGTTAGATGAATAGATTGCAAAAATTTTCTCCCATTCAGTAAGTTGCCTGTTCACACTGATGCTAATTTCTTTGGCTGTGCAGAAGCTCTTTAGTTTAATTAGGTCTCATTTGTCAATTTTGGCTTCTATTGCACTTGTTTTTGGCATTTTCATCATTAAGTCTCTGCCCATGCCCATGTCCTGAATGGTATTGCCTAGGTTTTCTCCTATGGTTTTTATAGTTTTGGGTTTTACATTGAAGTCTGTAATCCACCTCGAGTTAATTTTTGTATGAAGTGTGAGAAAGGGGTCTAGTTTCAGTTTTCTGCCTATGGCTAGCCAATTTTCCCAGCACCATTTATTAACTATGGAATCCTTTCCCCTTTGCTTTTGTCATGTTTGTTGAAGATCAATTGCCTGTAGATATGCGTTCTTATTTTTGAGGTTTCTGGTTTTTTCCATTGGTTTATATGTCTGTTTTGGTTACTGTAGCCTTGTGGTATAATTTGAAGTCAGGTGGAGTGGTGCCTCCAGCTTTGTTGATTTTGCTGAGGGTTGTTTGGCTATACAGGCTCTTTTTTGGTTCCATATGAAATTTAAAAGTATTGAAATAGGAAGAGAGGAAGTCAAACTGTCTCTGTTTGCAGATGACATGATTCGATATCTAGAAAACCCCATCATATCAGCCCCAAAACTCCTTAAGCTGATAAGCAACTTCAGCAAAGTCTCAGGATATGCTTGTGGCATTCATATACACCAGCAATGGACGAGCAGAGAGCCAAATTGTGAATGAACTCCCATTCACAATTGCTGCAAAGAGAATAAAATACCTAGAAATACAGTTTACAAGAGGCATAAAGGACTTCTTCAAGGAAAAATACAAACCACTGCTCAAGGAAATAAGACAGGATAACAAACAAATGGAAAAACATTCCATGCTCATGGATAGGAAGAATCAATATTGTGAAAATGACTATATTGCCCTAAGTAATTTATAGATTCAATACTATTCCCATCAAACTACCATTGACTTTCTTGATGGAATTAGAAAAAAAGCTACTTTAAATTATATATTTTTAAACTTGACAGATTGGTTAGTGGTAATATTCACTAACTTGGGGGAGACGGTGGGACTGGTGGGTCAGAGAGTAATTAAGTCCAGCTCTGGCCATGTGAATTTTGAGTTGCCTGTTGTACAGAAAATCAGAGATGACAAATATGCAGTTAGATAAACTTATCTGGGGTTCTTGAAAAAATCAGGGCAGGGGATACAAATTTAAAACTTACCTGTTCCCTAATGTTGGTATAAAATTCTCCGCAGTGATATTTGATGTCCTGAACATAATTCAAATTCAATATAAAATGTTAGACTGATTGTATCTCAAAAGACTTGGTTAGGGAATAAATTGTGCTTTTTATATTTTAAACTATATTGTTATTTTAATGGTTTTCAATGTAATACAATGCAACATAGAATAATATCTTAATTTCCCTCTTAAATATTCTTGTTACACATAAAACAGATTATTAACAAAACTGCCTTATACAGAAATGTGAGGAAACAAAAGATTATGATACAACAGCTAGGTAAACCTCAATATTCTTATACCCAATCAAATCCATATATAATTTTTGTGCTTTGTTAGATATGTATTCTACTTAAATTGATAGAGTTTTGACCAACAAATGACATAGATTTGTCTGCTAAGTTATACTGAAAGTTATAATTCCTTTTCTTTCTCTCTCTTTTTTTTTTTTAAAGAGACAAGGTTTCACCATGTTGGCCAAGCTGGTCTCGAACTCCTGGCCTCAAGTTATCCACCCACCTCGACCTCCCAAATTGCTGGGATTACAGGCATGAGCCACCGCGCCCGGCCTCAAAGTTATAATTCTTATTATAGAATATAGTATGTACCTTTTAATATGACTAGAAATATAATGACTGAATTGTATGAAGGCTTTTTACCACTTTTAAATATTATGTCACATTTCTGCTCCGCATTTTAAATGTTGCGTTCAAAGCATGATAGAATATGAACAATATGAAAATAATGTGACTAAGA
The DNA here is from genome assembly GCA_963573385.1 of Cacajao melanocephalus. Taxonomy (NCBI): domain Eukaryota; kingdom Metazoa; phylum Chordata; class Mammalia; order Primates; family Pitheciidae; genus Cacajao; species Cacajao melanocephalus. The sequence continues at coordinate 94,019 of CAUYLG010011573.1, read as the reverse complement.
TGATTGTCTTGCTTGCTAAATATGGTCCATTTACAATCTGTGTTACAACTCAACACATTTTCCATGGAATTCACTCTAATTCAGCTTTCAGATATTATAAAGTATCACCATAAGAATCACCCAATTAAAAAAAAGTATGGTCTGTAATACCATTATTTTCTTCAACAACAGAAATGCATGAACATGTCAGCTTCTCCCTTTTCATCCAATTTCTGAAGTACTCTAAGAGAAAAAAAGTAAGAAAACAAATATAACCCAATAATTTAAGAGTTGCTCAGTTGCTGTAATATTTACATCATGAATTTTCCTGAAGTATAATTTGACATCACTGTTAAATGTTAGAGGCTTATGAAGAAGGCCAAATATGAGGAAATATGTACCTAAATACATTTTTGATTCTCACATCTCTTAAACAGTTCTAAAGAAATATTCACATCTGGAAAAATTCTTTATGAAGTTGTTGTCATGTAATTAATTCATAGTGGGGAAAGGCTGACTGTCAGATGTTGCAGATTTGACAAGGCACTTTTACTAGTTCAACTAGTTTAATGAAAAATCTTGTTATTTATATAACACAAGGTCACAAAAATGACTTGCAATTAAGGCAACTAACTAGTTTGTTCAGAATATTTACTTTTGGTACGAAAAACTACTGAAGATATACAATTGAAAAAAAGAAGGAAACTGAAAATATAAATATTCTTTATAAGGTATTCACAGATAAGCCCATGGGAGCAATCTTGCCCTGGTAACCAAAACAGCTGGCATTACAGACACTGCTACCTTGACATTCCTCATAAAATCCCCACCTTTTGGTATTGTCTGTAGCCTTTGCAGCATTTGGGGGTTCAATATAAATATTGATTTTTATCACAGGCATTTTTTAAGCATTCATCTGAATGCAGAACCTGAAAATAAATGAAGAAAGACAATAAAGGATGAAAGGAAAGCTACTTGAAGTGTTATTACTGAAGTCTAGCTGAAAGCAACTGGAGCTCCTTCCTGCTCGGGAGAGTCTGAGGAAAAGATGATGCTTGTGAGAATCAGGATTGACCTTGAGAAATATTTCTCCGCTGGATTGACTTCTTTCTGGCTGAGATGTGCCCTTAGTGGCATTAACCCCAGCATTTTCAGGTACAGAACCAAAGTGCAGGGAAGAGGCAGGACACAGTTTCTCTAAAACGTTGAGTATTGGAAGGTTAGTGAGATAATCCTGCTGCTCCTGGTCCCAAAGTTATCTTTGATATTCGTCATCCTCTCCTTCCACCGCTCATTCAAGATTTTCCCTACCTTCAATCAGCACCTCAGCTGATCTTGTTACTTGCTTGCTGGGAGTGACCCAGGACTTCACGCTTGAGGACTTCATGACTGAAGACTTCATGACTGAGGTCCTGTAAGGCCACAGTTGCTGCCACAGACTTTCCTCCATTATTACTGTTAAGTATACCAATGTATGAATAAGTATTAATTAATGTAATAATAAGTATTAATATTCTAATAAGTAGATGTATTAATACTTACATAATACTTATTAATATTATTAGTATAATAAGTACATTCTAATATGCTAAGTAAGTATAAAAGCACCAGGACATACTCAGATAAATTTCTCAAGTTCAAGAAATATTGTTACTTCTTCCTATGATACAGAAGCAGTTTCACCCTTTCATGATAATCGGTGCCAATGGCCATTGCCATATTGTAACTCCTTTCTTTGTCCTCTTTTCTAGTGGCATGGAGACAAAAAGGGAAAGGACAGTATTTGTTATTTCAAGTTACATGGAAATCTTAATAAATCACTTGATGGAAGAACAAGAACTTCCAATCCAGCAGAACCAAGGGTTGGAAACACAAGAGGAAGAATTTTTTCAATTTGTCCCTGGAGATGATGGTGAGGTGGTCAATACTACTTCCTCTACCTGATTTACACTATAGCATTTTAGCTTTGGGATACATGGCTATGGTTCAGTGCAAATATTGCATCCCAAATAGGACAATGCCCCCAACTTAACGTTAAAACTGAGTAGCAATTCAATGATCCTTTAATAACCCAAAACATCATTATATTACAGCAGCCACTACCAGATGATGGAATATGAGCAGGATTAGTGGACCCTGTGATGCCCATTATCTTACCTCCTTGCTGGTAAAGAGGTCCCTTAGGCTGAAGCAAGGTTAAATAGGATCGCATGTCTGTTAGCCCTCCTTAACTGTGAGCTGAGGAAGTACAACCATATCCAAGGTAAGTGCTAATTCCAGTAAGAATGAATTAGTGCCTTTCACCCTTCATTGTGAACATGGTTGTAAATCAACTTTCACAAACTGATAGCTTATTTTCACAAAAGATGGTTCTACATTGAGAGTTTGTCAATGGGCTTTACTATTAGAAAACTGGGCATTCAGCCAGTTTATAGATGCAATAGAGCCTGTACTCTTGGACATATACATAGTCTCCATCCTTTGCAAAGGAGATAGTTTGGCTGATATGCACCACATAACTTATGCTTTATCAGCTTTCTTCTAATAATTACGTGTCACTCAGTAGCCTCAACCACTCCAGAATCTTATCCACTCCATATATATATATATATGAAGTTTCATAACAGCATGTCCTACTGTTAGCCTCGACTACAACAGTCATCCATCACTGACTGTCTTACAGATGCCAGCAACCCCCTTACCAATGCATTTCTTATGGCTTTAGTGAAGCAAGAGTTACCTGAGTCTTTTTAGAGAATATATCAGAGTAGTGGGTTTTCCAGTCTCACAGAACAACTCTATTATAAAATTCCCAAATTCATCATCCTTTTGACTCCTTCCTCAGATACTACAAGTATCTCATTCACTGTGGGTCTTTGGCAAGTTTATGTTTCAAAGAGCCCCTTAACAACAAATTGAGAATGACTTAAGATGCTAAGATATTAAACCCCAAATCATGAGTCACTAATGCTACATCAACAAATTATCTCTTATTGAGCCTTATGTTTTGCTTTTAACCCTGGTTCAACACCCTCAAGTTCCACTCCCGTAAGTTTTCCACCAGCATTTATTGCCAGGATCTTTAGCTCTTTCAGCCTGTGTGTTGTTGTTGTTATTGTTGTTTTTCCCTCAAAAAAGGACTGCATTTCCCTGTTGTCTTATGCTGAGATGTGACCCTAGTGATGGTATAGCGGGGTCAGGAATGGATCTTGAGAAAGACAAGCTTTGGTCAATGAACTGTTTGCCTCAGGTAAGATGTTTTCAGGATCTTGTGGAAAAAGGAATCGTCTCTCCTACAGCAAGAAGAGGGGAGTTTTCTCTCAGCCGGGAGAACTCAGAGGATCTGGAGTTCAAAATTCTTAGGCTTGTTTAACAAAATAACCTCCAACTGTCTTAAGCTCCCAATAGACTCCTATCAACATCCTTGTATTGGCAAATGAGATTTCGCCAGGCTAATCATTCAGATTTCTTTGCAGTCTAAAAAATTAAATCTTGGACCTGATTTTCAACATGGTTTGTGCTACCAATGAAAATAATAAGGGACTATTTAAACACTGCTTTGGAAGTCCTCTGTTTTTTTTTTTTTTAATCTTTTTTTCTTCCAAAAAAAAAAAGGGATCCATGTGCAGAACGTACAGGTTTGTTACATAGGTATATGTGTGCCGTGGTGGTTTGCTGCACCTATTGATGTATTCTCTAAGTTCCCTCCACTCATCCCCCACCCCCAACAGGGCCTGGTGTGTGTTGATTCCCACTCAGTGTCCATGTGATCTCATTGTCCAACTCCCACTTACGAGTGAGAACATGTGGTGTTTTGTTTTCTGTTCTTGTGTTGAGTTGCTGAGAATAATGCTTCCAGCTTCATCCATGTCCCTGCAAAGGACATGATCACATTCCTTTTTATGGCTGCCTAGTATTCCATGGTATATATATATATATGCCACATTTTCTTTATCCAGTCTATAATTTATGGGCAATTGGTTTGGTTCCAGGTCTTTGCTATTGTAAATAGTGCTGCAATAAACATACTTGTGCATGTGTCTTTATAGCAGAATGATTTACAGTCCTTTGGGTATATATACCCAGGGAATGCTGGGTCAAATGGCATTTCTGATTCTAGATCCTTGAGGACACACCACACTGTCTTCTATAATGGTTGAACTAATTTATAAACCCTCTTGCTTTTATAGCAACGTTTGAACTAGTGTTTGGGAAATATACATACCAACACTCCACTGACTACTATCCAAGGGGTAATCTGGTTTCAACATCTCATAAGAATACCATATCTCAGGTCGTTACACTTACCAGGCATACGTACACTACAGGAACACATACAACCTGAAAATAAAGTCTGCAACACAGATTTTTATGCAAATATTACCATGAAGCACCACTAAGGGACTTGGATGTGCTATTAAGGACACTGCAGAGAGCAAATAAACCTGCTTGGGAGTTTCTGCACAGTTGATAGAATACTTCAAATAATTGCCTAAAAAAGAGTTACCATTATTGGTTGATGGTTGTCTCTGGGATCATTTACGTCTTCATAATTCTGTTCTGCACTCACAGGTCTGATGACTCGTGCACATTTCTGCACCATACCAGATGCCTGAGAAGACAAGGTGAAATTACACATAGAATATGCTTGAAGTGAGATGCTTAAAAACCATCCCCTTCAATCTTTTTTAAAATTACATGAGGTCAAAAGTATGTGAGTGAAAGCACCAGGAGCATTCAATGCATCCAGAACGGCCTTTACTGGTCGTGTATAGAATTATATAATTTATGACTTATAAATTTTAATTTATCAAGGCTTTCACATTGGCTTATTAATTGGCTAGTATTATTTCTTATTCAGCATTTCATTGCCAGTGTCTTATTTAATTCCTGGCACTTAGTAAACAGTGAGTTAAAATTATTGAAATAACATGCAAATTAAGTGATTAGTCTACCTAGATATTCAAATTTTCCTTTCTCACATCTTGTACCAGTTCTATTCCTGGCCATTTTCCTTAAGAAACTCTTATCCAGACTTATCCACTTTCATCATCTTGTAAATCCCCGGCCATGGTGTTTGGAGGTGCCATCAAATCTAAATACCGGTGTTCAGAAAAAAAATGAAGCAAAATTATACACTCAGAGTTGGATCAAGTCACCCCACTGTAAAAGTAGTCTGCAAGCTCCTTGTTACTTAAAGTATAAAATATCAGCTACCTTGCGTGGTAAATGGAGGCCAGTCACAATCTGGGGAATAACCTATAACATCCTCTCAAATCATGTTCCAACATTCTATGTTCCAACACCATAAACTAGCAAATTAATTTTAAAAGTGTATTTTCACACTTCTCTTTCATGCCGCCCACTGGCCAAGATATTTTTTTCTCCCTCCTTAGTGTGAAAAACACTACTAAAGAATTTTCAGTCATGTACTCCCTTATTTCTTTTGGAAAATCCTTCATATCACTGTCAATCATCATGTGATATGTCCCTTCTTTTCTTTGGTATTTCCATGTTATTTACATAGCCATTATTTTCCCACAAGTCTGAGAATTTCCTGAAGCTAGGGACATATTTAGCCTGATATTCTTAATATTATGCTAGCTCAGAGGAGAAACATATTTCTTGTAAAAATGAAAAAAAAGGAGGAGGCCAGTTAATGAGTCAGGCAGGCAGAAAGGGAGTGAGGGTAAAAGGCGAGAAAAAATGAAAATCACCCAATAAGTAAGTACTCAATGGTCACAGATGCAATTCATATCTAGGGCTACCTCAATCCCATAAAATTTAAAATCTTTCAATATTTTTACTGAAGAAGGACATACAAAAAGTTCTTCTAGACTCAAAGTTTTTTTCAGTTTCTCCACACAATAGAAATGCAGGCAGATGGTCAGGCCCAGAAACTCCAGCCTCAAACTGAAGACAGAGATTAATGGAAAAGTTGACAGCTGGGAACAAGGCTTATTGTGCACATCAAGGAATGCCCTTACCAGATTTTTTCTTCTATCTTCTGAGCAGCATCCTTTGCACTGTCCCACTGTGGACTCACAGTGAAAGAACGACATCCTCATCTTAGCTGGCGTAGCTATTTGTCTCTGCTCCGTCATGCTTACACATGTATCCCCATGCATGTGTGCACGTGTGCACACACACACATACATCTACATAACAACTGCACACAAGTCAGTTCTCCGTCATCTCCTCAAGAAAGGATACTGACATTGTAGATCTGTGTTCCCTGCCAAATCTCATGTTTAATTGTAATCCCCTGTTGGAAGTGGGTTCTGGTGGGAGGTGACTGGATCATGGGGGCAGTTTTTCATAAATAGTTTAGCATCATCCCCTTTGTTCATGATAGTCAGTAACTTCTCATGAGATCTGGTAGTTTAAAAGTGGATAGCACCTCCCTACTCTTGCTCATCTTCTGCTCCCATCATGTGAGACACCTCTCTCCCTGTTTGCCTTCTTCCATGATTGTAAGTTTCCTGAGGCCTTCCCAAAAGTGGAGCACATGTTGCCATGCTTCCTGCACAGTCTGTAGCACCATGAGCTAATTAAATCTTTTTTTCTTTATAAATTACCCAGGCTAAAGTATTTCATTATAACAATGTGAGAACAAATTAATACAGATGTTCAAAAAGAAAGTTGTGTTCTATTTTTTATATGTATATATATATGTATGTGTGTGTATATATACACATATACATACATATATATACATATATACATATACATATATACACACATATATACACATATATATATACATATACATATATGTATGTATATGTACTCACACACACATATATTTTTTTTTCTGGCCAAATTTCCTGGTTGTATTCTTTCACTATACATCCTGTCTTACTTAGACAGGACCAGATTCCTTTCTCAGAATTAACCTGATTTGAGATGCTGAGTTCTGGATATCCCCAGGACGAGTATCATTATCCTAAGTAGACAATCATGCACATTTAGAAATCTGGTCCTCCTCCTATAAACCCTGTATACAAATTACAACATTGTATTATTAATTATACATTCAAATATCTGGTAATCTTGTGATTTACTTTTACTCGTTTTATCAATGTCCTTTGTAAAACTTGTCCTTTTAACCTCACCTGGTTCCTGACATATCGTAAGCACTAAATAAATATTTGATGAAAAGGAGTTAATTAATAACAATAAATCTGTGTAATACATCTCCATGGCTCTAGTCTTACCTCCCACAAATCAATACATCACATTTATGCCTTTTTTTTTTTTTTTTGAAATGGAATCTTGCCCTGTTGCCCAGGCTGGAGTGTAGTGGTGTGATCTCAGCTCACTGCAACTTCCACATCCCGAGTTTGAGTGATTCTCCTGCCTTAACCTCACGAGTAGCTGGGACAGCAGGCAGGTACCACAATGTCCGGCGAATTTTTGTATTTTTAGGAGAGATGAGAGATGGGGTTTCACCATGTTGCCCAGGCTGGTCTCAAACTCCAGACCTCAGGTGATCTACCCACCTTGGCCTCCCAGAGTGCTGGGGTTACAGACAGGCATGAGCCACCACACCCAGCCTGCATTTCTTTCAAAGTGTTATTTCTAAAAGGAAAATAATAAATTGATCTATGATCCCATTTTCAGTAAGTTAGAATTCAAAATATTTTGCATGGCATATAGAGTCACATGTTTTCCGTGTTAGGCTATTCTTGCATTGTTATAAAGGAAGACCTGACAATGGGTAATTTGTAAGAAAAGTGGTTTAATTGGTTCATGGTTCTACAGGCTGTACAGGAAGCATAGCATTGGCGTCTGTTTGTGGGGAGGCCTCAGGAAGCTTACAATCATGATGGAAGGCAAAAGGGGAGCAGGCTCAACCCATGGTGGGACCAGGGACAAGGTCGGGGGAGGTGCCACACACATTTACACATTCAGATCTCATGAGTACTCACTCACTATTGCAAGGACAGCACCATGCTATAAGGAATCCGCCCTATTACCCAAACACCTCCCACTAGGCCATACCACCTGCATTGGAGGTTACAATTCAACATGAGATCTGGATGCAGACAAATATCCAAACTACCTCACTTGTCATCCAAACACTTCTTGTATTTCTTGCTTATCTTCTTCAAGGCTTATTTCTTCTTCAGGGATTCTGTTTGTTCTTGTCACTTAGTGGACCTCTATTTTATTGATTGAGACTAAGGATTTTTCTGACATAGCACTTTTCATATTTTTTACAACGATATTTATCATAATGCATTGTCCTTATTCCTCTCTCCCCTTACTAGATGTGATCTTATTAAAGCAAAGATCGCCTTTTTTGTCTAAACCAACATTATACCTGGCACAGAACAAATATTCAAGAATTTGAAAAACAAACTCTATCCATATTCCTCATTTTAATTATCTATTTTTTATTCCCCTTCTCAGACCACAGTCTCTTAACTTCACAAATATGCCACAGTCTCTTCCATATCTTTTTGCCTTTGTTTGCTTCTAGCTTAGCATATTACACTGCAGGAATACAAGATGAGATTTTCCAAGTTTGCGCAAACCTTCTCCGTCATTCTTGTCCACCTATTTTGCCTTGGCATGAGCTGGGACTTTGGAAGAAAGATTGGTTTTCTTTTATAGATCTTTGAAAGTATAACTTTAAATCTCTCTTCTGTACAAGATTTCCTTATATGTGTATAATATAAAATGTCAAGAGAAAAGAACATTTCTCTACTTATTCATAATGGGCCATCTCCAGCTTACAAATGGAGTCATCTCTTTTTGAAAAATGTAAGACAACACTTTGAAATCTATTTTCCATCTTAGAAATAATATACATCTAAGAAATTTGTTAGGCTAGGACAAAAGGGATAGTATATATTTTTAAAAGAGACAAAATTTAGTGAACTAGTTAGTAGACTTTTCATAGATGATGATTCTGGAGGAAGAGGAAGATGTACCTCTCATGAAACCTCTAACTTGTGCCAGACATCACGTTCTGCACATCATAGACATGGTCAGTTGGCTCTGGGTAGAAGCCATGTGTTGAATTACCTAATAGGCATAAAGTGTCGTGTTAGGCACAGAATAAATCAAAAAATAAACAAAACTTAATAAGATGAACTCCACATGAGACAGCAGGGAAAACACAGTCTACGCAGTACTTCTATGGGCAGGTCATAATATATCCTCATAGAAAATAAATGATATCCCTGAGGCCATATCCAATAAACGGGAAGGCCAAGACGTAGCCCAGATCTCTCCGTGTCCACAAATCTGAATGTGGCAACTCAATTACCAACACTCAGAAAAATATGCAGGATGAATCTGTTCTAGTTTATTCAATAGAAATCTTCTGGCAGGAAAAACAAAACAAAATTATATTTCTTTAATTCTGATTAAATACATAGGTAAGAGGAAATAACAATTTTTTGTTCAGATATCCAAATAGTGGGATTTGAAAAAATAGCTAATAGATTAACTACTTGTGAAGTTCCTAAAGGAAATAAGTGAGGTTTATTTTGACATCCATTTATGTTTGTTTATTTTTTATTGTTGCTTCCTGCCTCCCCACTCTTTTCTTTCATTTTGGTTTGTTTTCTGAGAATCGTGTTGGGTAGCTCAGTTTTAGTTTAATTGAAAGAAAGCACCAGACGGGCAAGGAGTAGCCTTGTTAGTACTCCTGAGAAAAGAGAGGGTAAGAGGTGGTTTTCTTCAGGGAGGTTGATAAAAAAGAGGATATGCAAAACATTCTATCTTTCTGAGTTTCAAAAAATCAAGAGCTTCCACAGGAAAACTGAAAAGCAGATCCTCATGGGAACTCCTTCTTTTATAACCAAAATATGAAGCCTTTGAGGAACACTAAAGATCCATGAATGTAGAAAAAATAAAAAAGCATAAACTTTCTTTAGGGAAAGTTCCTTTGTCTCCTTCAATCTTTTATCTTTCTCCAATAGTATGTGGGCATTATCTGTTTCCCTTCGTTTCTCCAAGCCTCTCCTCCTCAATGATTTCAGTGAGACCCTTCTCCCCAGGAATCAGACTAAATTCTTTGAACTATTTTTCTCTTTCATATTCACCCTAGACACTGCATTTAGATGTGTCTTCCTAAGTCTTTTTACATACATCAAATTCTGATACTGGTTCTCATAACTATTATCACTTCAACTGGTAACTTTTCTTTTGCTAGATATAAACCTAGCACTGCATTGAAATCGATGTCATCCTTAAAGGTATTAATTTATAGACATAAGTAGATTGGGAAAAAAAGGAAGAAGGCAGATTTTTCTCAACTATTATTAAACAATAGTCAACAAAAACCAAAGAAAACTATCGTTCCAGTGATGCATAAGCAGGTTCTAGTCTTATCTACCTTCCAGGGAACTTGCTCAATCAATTAGCTGGACATTTTCTATCTTAACAGTTTCAACTCCGTTGTTTCTTTTCCTCTGCTTCCAAATATGCTGATATTCAAATCTTAAAAAATAATTATTTTTAGGATCTGAGTCTACTTCAAGCTATTTTTTTTCATTTCCACTGCTTTACTGCTAAACTTTTAGAATGAAAGTTATCATTTATGCCTGTAAGTCCTTTATGTTTAATTGCTTTTTAATATCTAGATCAAAAAGTCACAAAGCTCTATGTAGCCTAAGATTTAAACATAATCAATACTTTACCCCAAAACTTCCATCTACAAATTCCACCATCTGTAGTCAACCACGTTTCCTTCTCTACTTACTTTTCCTATGTACTTATTAATGTCACATCATAAATATTACTTGATTTTCTAGTAATAGACAACATCTAGTATCATCCAAATACAAAATAGTAATATATATCTCTCTTATATTAGAGCTCCTTTTCCCCTAAAACATTTGATCCCTTTGTTCTCCTTGTAATGTTAGATAAAAATGTACAATTAAATTATTATTCAGTATTTGCATTATTTTACTAATAAATAATGTTCAATGCAGACTTATATTGGACAAGATGATTAAACTTTTCTTTATGCCCATAATTTTTTTCTGAAGCTACTTATTACCTCATTTAAAAAAAATTCAAGCAATACATGTGCAGGATTTTTACATGGCTATATTGTAGGATGTTGCTGAGGTTTGGGCTTCTAAAGATCCCATCACCCAACTAGCAAACATAGTACCCAATAAGCTGTTTCTCAACTCTTGTCCCTCTCCCTCCCTGCCCTCTTTAGGAGTCTACAGTGTCTCTTGATCCCATCCTTGTGTCTGGTATGCTCAATGTTTAGCTCTCACTTATAAGTGAGAAGATGTAGTATTTGTTTCTCTGCTTCTGCATGAATTCACTTAAGATAATGGCCTCCTGATGCATCCATGTTGCTGCTGAAGACATAACTATACTATTTTTTTATGGCTACATAGTATTCAATGGTGTGTATGCACCATATTTTCTTCATCGAATCCACTGTTGTTGGGCATCTGGGTTGATTCCATGTCTTTGATACTGATAATAGTGCTGCGATGAACATATCAGTGCAGATGTCTCTTTGGTAGAAAGAATTATTTTCCTTTGGGTTACATAACTACCTATCAGTAATGAATATGAGAATATAAAAAGTTTCTCCTAATATGATCAGGTACATGAGGTAATGGATCCATTTCTTTTTTCCTATATAAATCTCTTGAGAAATCCATAACCTTCTTACTCTCATTGTATGGGCTTCCCCTTTCTCATATGGGGTCATTTTCTTGGCTCTTAAGAGTGGGAACTTCTTTATTTCTCTCCTTGGTCAAATCTCTCTTTCCTAGTTTTCATGTCTTTTTTCTTTACTCTCTTCCAAACTTTCCCTCCTTCCCTCCATTACTTTCCTTTCTTCTATCATTCCTTCCTCCTTGTTTAATTTATCATTTTTTGGGACACATATTATGGTAACATTCTGATATATGAAGCATAGATTTTTGAGGCATCCCGCTTTTGGAAAAAAAATTTACCTAACACATAGTTAAAATTTACCATAACATATAATAGTGGGTTAAAAACAATTTTCCCTTAGAATTTTAATAAAATTCTTCTATTTGCTTTTATCTTCTAGTATTTCTGTTGAGGAATCTAAGGGTAATCTGATTCCTGATTGCTATCTTTATAACCTGAAAGATGGCTGTTTATTGAAACAGACTTTGTTCTTCTCTCTGTTTTTCTATTTTGAACTCTTCAGCCAGCAGTTTTGCTAAATTACCTATTGAATCGTGTTACCTTTCAGTTGTCAAAATCAAGCATTCCAAGAATAAAGTGTACCCTTCTTGGCATTTTTGCCTAATTACTCATACTCTACCCAGCAGCCTTATTTCTTCACAATGAAGTCTTGCACTCAATGTCCTGAAATAGTAGAAACCTTATTTCAGTTAGCTGAATATAATATGTTCTCATTAACATGTTGGCTTTTGTACATATTTTTTCTGGCATACTCTTTGCACTCACCTTTAACTTCTATTTATTCTTCAGTTTCTAGATCTGGCAACTAACTTTGTTTAGGGCTCTACATACATCTCTAAACCAGAAACTAATACATTTAGAATTTAATTTTTCTGTTTCTGTCTTTATGTCTTCCAGTCAGTTGACCATTTCTTTAGATAAAGACTGTGACTTGTTTAGGATTTTCACCCAAGTCCTAGATAAAAGCCCTGCCTTCTTTTAATTAAATGGATTCCATTGGTATAAATCATATTTTTATTCAAGTCATACTTCACATACAATCATTTCCTTGAATTGTGAACTTTTATCATTTTTATTTAAAATTCTTACCATGTTTTAAACTTTACTTGCATCTATCACATTTTTGCTTGTGGTTAACCTACTTTGAATACAGATAACTAATTAGCAAACATGATTTTTGTTTATTTGCTTAAAATAAAGTTTTGTAACTAACAGTCATAGACTGAGAAGACCAGAAAGAAATCATAGGAGGTGGTAAATAAGATATTTCCCTTATTTAACCTCCAACTTATTACCATTATTTAGGAAATTTCATGGGGATCAATGTAAAAAGACTTAGAGAAATTATCAGTGGCACTCTAAAGTCATCTGCATACATATAGGATATTAATAAATCAGGTGTGTGTGAGTCAAAGAAAGCCATTATTAGTAAATTTGCCTGTCAAATATATTTCATTTAAAATTTTCTGACTCCAAATAATTTCATCTCAACATACAGCAATAGTTATAAGAAGCTTATTACTCATTCTGAAGAAACAGATGCTGTAAAAGCCAAGTACAGTGGAATAGAATCTTTTTGTTAAATAAGACATCTAGCAAAAAACATTCCCTTCCATCTGTGTTCTAATTATCAAGAGATTCCAGGAGATTAGACTTCTAGACTGGCACCATATTTTTTAATTACTGAGAAAAGAAAAAAGAACTAAAAAATCTCCCAGTTTTTAAAAGCACTATTTTTAACTGTTCTCTTTTAAAAGTCCAAAAAATAAAAAAAAATAAGATGAAGTAAAACTTGATTCAGATTTCATGTTCTAAGCCTGAAATTCTCTAGGTACAAAATGTACAACTTATATTTGAACTTTACAATATTTGTTTAAATAACTCTCATTCTCACTATAAAGACAATATATCTCTGAATTCTGTAAGGTTTCATCCAGTCTTAATCAGTTGATATGTGGAAATTTTTAATACAAGTTTATTACCTCTAAAGTGGACTAGAATATGAATTGAAAATAACCTCCTTGTAAAAATGTATTTGCTTTCCCTTATAGAGAATTATAAAGAGGAGAAAGCCCTTAAGAGGTTTCCATATTACACTAATAGAGAAAATGTAGCATAGAGGTTATAGGAGTAGATGCGGCATTTCACTGAAAGGAATCTAGTCCCATAGATACCAGGGTTAGTTGTTAACTTCCCTGCCTCATAGTCTCCCTATCCTGTAAAAGGAAAAGGTAGCACTATGTACTGCATGGGAGTTTTAGCAGGGTTAAATAGGTAGTAAGGACAGTCTATGAGGTAGCAATTACCCTTTTATTACTTGGCTGCCATTGAGGGTAGATGCCATCAGGCGGACATGGTTCTTAGCAGAGTGACTTAGGTTCAATGTTTAGGCTTCACATTTAGATATAGATAATCATTTAAAAGGTGATCATGACCAAGATGAATCCCGTTGTAGTCTTATATATACTAATTTGGTATACTACATTAACAGAATGAAAAATAAGAATCACATAGTCATCTCAACAGATGCAGAAAAAACATTTGACAAAATTCAACACCTTTTTATGATAAAAATTCTCAACATGATTGGAATAGAAGAAAATTATCTCAAAATAATAAAGGTCATATGTAAAAAGCCCACAGCTATCACCATCTTGAAGATGAAAAACAAAAAGCTCTTCTTCCAAGATCAGGAACAAAGCACCGATATCCACTCTCATCACTTTATTCAAGGTAGTACTAGAAATCCTACCTAGAGAATCAGTCAAGAGTGAAGTTCACATAGGAATATTTTTCACCTTTTCCCAATTCTCTTGAAAATGCTGTTTTCCATAATAAAACAAAAAAGTTTTCTAAAATTCTGTGAATGCTTTGAACATAGCTAAAATAATATAAATATGGATTAACCTTTAAAAGTTTAAGTGATCGTTTTAGAAGCTTTTGTTAAACTCAACTAAAAGTACATATGTGTATGTATGGGCCTGTGTGTGTGTGCATGTATGTGTATATGTGTCAGTCTTTGCTGAGTCTTTTTGAGAATAATTACAGAAGAATGGATTTGTAACACAGGGTAACCCTTACATGTGATCCATTTATTCTCATCTCCAGTATTGCAAGATCCTGGATTTTTTAAAGCTTCTCGCAGACATTCTCCTTTCACACTCCTGGGCATGAGAGGTACATGATGCTTTCCATATTTTCTCCAACATGACCCACCACTGTCATTCTTCCTTTCCCAGGAGGTTTCAGCTATGCTTATGCTATCTAGAGCAGGCACAAGACCCAGGATCTGGAGCTCTGTGGAGGCATATATTTATATATACTGTTGAAACTTTTTTATATACAAATATTATTTATATATTAAAATGAACTTTCCTATTTTGACTATTGTTTAATCAATATTAGATTAGATGGGTAGGTATAATAGATAGAGATAGATTTTTCACTGCTGGTTCTTAAACTTTAACATTTATCAGAATCACATGGAAAGCTTATTAAAGCAGTTTCCTAGAAATACTCCATTCCTAGAAATACTAATTCAGTCTTTTCAGATTAGTAAGGCCCAAGAACTTGCATTTCTAATGAACTCATCACTTATACCAATAACTGTTGGTCCAAATATAACAATTTGAAAACTGCTGTTCTAAATATCTTTCTGGAATTAGATTATTTTTATAATGTGGTACATATATTCACATATATAAAATATTTTATATAATCTGTCAAGAGAGATTCATATAAATATCATTTTTACTCTAATAAGTCATAGGTACATAGGTATATGCTGGACAGCTCTACTTCCAGGGCCATTGTGGCTAACATATTACTTACGTTAAAATATAATACGATTCTCATAACCCTGAAATCAACAGCAAGCATTTAAAAGTCCTGTCTCTATGCATGCAGTATAAATAAAGTACCTACATGCTATGCAATTATACACACAGAGACTCATTTTGCTAACATATCATTGCATTTTAAGGCAAAGCATCAGTGAACAACATTTATTACTTTAGAAGGAAAAGTAGATTTGAAAACAGAATATAGTTGAGAAGCAAAAGTAAAGGTAGTGTTCAAATTGAAAATCCAGTGACATATAGAAAACGAAAATGTCAAATATATTAACTACCATTTATGGTATCCTATGCATGTAGAATACAAATTACTGTGCATTAAATTTCTATCAATCTTATTGTCATATTTTCCATACATATTTGAAAAATTGCATGGAAAGAGATATCTTGCTATTTCTACAGACTTGTTAAAAATTTGTAATCTAGGTTATGAAAATAATATTAGTAATTCCTTTCAGACATATGCAATAAAATGGGAATGTTTCTTCTTGATCACAAAGGTCTTAGATCACCAATTTTATTCACTGTTTATTCTGGAATATTTTTCTGAACTGTACATTGTTACTCTTCCTAAATTTTAGGCTGTGTTCAGAAGCAAAGGGCAAGTTGATTATTCTAGAGTGAAAACAGACATAAATGTATAGTGATTTCATTGTATTCATCAGTTGCTTAGCTTTGCGTTAAAATTTGTCACACAAAATAAATTATTTTGTATTGGACTGTACACATAAACTTATTTACCTACAGGTTTACCTTCTCACTTTAAGCCACTAGTCTAAGGAAAGGAACCATGTTCCTCAGATAAAGAATATTTAGAATATGTGACCCAAACAAAGCAACACATTTACTTATTATAGTTAAAGGTAATCTAAAGTATGCCAGCAATACTTATTGCGGAATAAACATTTTATCGAAATGGCTAAGAATTTTTACAGAATGACTATTCTGCTGTATAGGTTTATAGATTGTCTCTTTCCAAAAATTAGGCCCACGTATTTGTTAATTTGCCATACAATAAATAAACATTTGCTCTTTGTAAAGCACTGCCATATGCATAATAAAGAAGAAACTAAGGGGAATTGGCAATTCCCATGAAATGATAATGGTCATATTGTAGATTTATAAAAGGCAACTTGCAAAAAACTCAATAACTAATAATAAATACACTGAAAGTGTTAAACTTTATAAAGTTTGTGAAGTTGCCTGAATGTATACATATCTGAATGTATGGATGGTATAACTTCACAATCTGAAAGTAGATCAGTGATCAATGTCGCCTTTGAAAATGAAGTGTTTATTACTGTCCTGCATCTTCAGACAGAAATTATAGGATGGAAATCTGCAATGTGAAAGTTCTAAACAATAGGAGCAGCCACACTAAAAAGGAATTGTATATAATGTACACAATTTGATATGTTTAAAGTATAAATAAAGAAAAGTGATGAAACAAAACTTCTCATGAGATCTGGATTGGGAGTCAGAACATGAAAAATAAAGACTAAAAATTTCAAGTAAGTAAATATACTGGCTCAGGCTTACTTCTGTACCTCATCATTTACAAGGTCTGTGAGCTTAGAAAAATCACTTGACTTGCACATTTCAGTTTTTCCATATGCTAAATGTGATAATAAAAATGTCTTCCTAATAGGGTTCATTTGTAAACTGTGTTACCATTTCTGGCATACAGGATGTGTGTGTATACATATGTGTGTATATATACACATATATATATATACATACATATATATGTACACATATATATATATGTACATACATATATATACACATTTACATATATATACACATACATAATTATCACACAAAATAAATGATTTTGTATCGGACAGTACACACACTTATTTAACTACAGGTTTACTTTCTCACTTTAAACCACTAGTCTAAGGAAAGGAATCATGTTCCTCAGATAAAGAATATTTAGAATATGTGACCCAAACAAAGCAACATATTTACTCATTGTAGTTAAAGATAATCTAAAATATATCAGCAATATTTATATCACACATATATATGTATGTGTATATATGTATGTGCATATATTTATGTATATATATATATCAGCAATATTTATATCACATATATATGTATGTGTATGTGAATATATATGTATGTACATATATATGTATGTGTGTATATACATATATATGTATGTGTATATGTATGTGTATATATATGTATGTATATATGTGTGTGCATATATACATGTATATACATGTATATATACACATACATATACGTATATATACACATGTATGTTTATGTGTGTGGGTGTATCATGATACTCATGATACCTGAGTTAATTTTAAGTTAAAAGACATAGTGATTCAATGAAAGAATACATAGAAATTCATATTACTTTAAGTAAGTTATAGCTCACAATTTTCTCCAGTTTTTTAACAACCAATTTCATACAGGTATGTACAAGCAACAGAAAATAAAATGAATAGATGTTAATTGAATTCATGGTGATTTGATAGTAATGAAATGTTAAGACTTAATCTGGCTACATTATTTACTGAACTTTGCAGATTGACAAGAGATACTAAATTTTGATCTGAGGGAAATAGTTTTCTTTCTTCAAATGAATGGATGTATGATTTTACAGTAAACACCTAAAATGCTGTGCAAGTAATAGAGACTCAGTGTATTTACCAAACAGATACCTGGAACCCTGAGAAATTGGGGAGACTCTATCCATTTATAGAAATAGTAGCACAAAGAACAATGAATCTAGGATTCAAAACCACATCTTTCTCTTCATTTTTCCCTTCTTTTCTTTGCTGTATTATCTTCCTTTTCTGAAAAAGTCAGGCATAAGCTGTTAGGTGGATAAAGCAAGATAGGCAGCCATTGTGTTGTGTGGGTAGGGGGCCCAGGCTGAGTCCTGTTGGAGCCCAGGTAGACTGAGGAGGTTTCCATGAGGGCACAGAAGGCCAGGAATGGGAGGCACAGTCAAAGAAGGGAGAATAGACATACACATAGAGAAGCAGACTGATGGGAGTGCTTGGAACCTGGTTAAGCAGCAGGGGTCATTACATGTAGAATGGGCATTTAGAATCATAGCCTCCCGAAAAGACAAGCAGGACATCCATGCACTAGGATGGCTCAGCAACAGATGCTAGAGAGTAAGAGGAGTAAAGAGAAGTAAACGGAGAGGAGAGGTTCACACAGGAGGCAAAAAGTGCCAGTGGAATGAGGAGAGTAGCCGTGAATGGGGGAGGCCAGAGAATGATCGCCCTGAGAGGGTCATGTGTGCCTGTGAGTGGCCTGGGGAGGAGTGTTAGAGGCCAAGCTATTTCAGGAGGGCTTTCACATAGGGAGTACTCTGTTGTAGGATGCCAGGGCCAAGCAGGATGAGAAGGTCATCCTGCCATGAAGTGGTAGAACCTAGGTGCAGTGAGGAAAGTCTGCACTGGAGAGAAGGATAAGTGCAGAAAGAAAGGAAAATCTAGAATTAATATTGTAGTTTGGATAAAAATGGGATATTGAAGTATAAATGCATGGATTTTTCTTTTGAAAATTTAAAACATTTTTATTGTATTCTTTTCTTTCCCCAGTTTTTCCTATTTTTCTACTTTTTAAAAATACTCCCCCTTCCTTTTCTCTTTCACTCTTCTCCTCACTCTTCATTTGCTTTACCATTAAATCAGGATTATAAATAGATACTATTTGTTAGGCATTATGCTGAATGCAGAGGATTCACAGACGCCTAAGAGGCAGTCTTGAATTTGAAGGAGATTTCAGTGTAGCAGGAAATAGAAACACAACTAATAAAGTATTTAGGCTGATTGGCTGAGTGGTTAACACCTAGGAAAGGAAGATACAGTCAAATTGAAGTGGAGGGACCAATAAAAATTGACAGGGAAAGGTGAGGGTCAAGAGGTGCTTCAAAGAGTAATCTTTTAGACTGAGACTTTAAGGACACTTGGCTACTCAGGTGGTCATTTAGACCCAGGGTAGAATGCATGGCTTTTAATATAGAGAGATAGGTATAAATATACATATTAATATGGCCATGCATGTTTAGGAATACATGTGTAGGAATTCACATGAGCAGCCTAATTATGCCCACTGACATGGCCGGGGCACAGAATAAAAGCCAGTACGTTTCATAACTATACTTCGCCTCCACTTAACCTTTTTTATTAAAAACAAATAGAGGGCCTTGGAGAAATAGTTGATTCTTAAACTGTGCCAAAGAAAGTACAAACAAACATGCAACTATTTTGTGCCAAAAAGAAAAGTAGTACTTAATGAATCAAGGGAATATGAAAAAGGACGCAAAAGCTGGTCTAAGTGAAACTTCTATGACCAAAACTGGGGCAGTTGAGCATCAGAATAAATAATGATAATAATATAAAGTATAACTCATTAAACAGGAGATCTCAGCTTCATACAGATATAAATAAATAACTGAGTAAATTAAAATTTTAATTAGATATTGGGAATTACATAATTATAATGTATCTCTCAGAATAATGCTTATTAATTATGGACAGAAGCTTAAATTTATAGTGAAGACGTCTGGCAGATAGTAAATAAATGAATAAAGAGAGCAAGGTAAACATTCTCAGTAACAGGGCAAAGTGAAATATTCCAACCCATAGGATGCAATGAGCATGCAGCAACATTTAGAATGGTCTTTCTCTGACAGTCCTGCCTAAAATGCATGACTTTAGTCTAGTCATAACGAAACACTGGACAAATGTGAACTGAGGGACATTTTACAAGTAAGTAGCCTGTAGTCTTCAAAATATCAAAATCATGAAAATCAAGAGAAGATTGAGGAACTTATCAGACTGAATAAAACTAACATGATACCGAAACAATGCACCCTTAGGTCCTAAACTGGAATATTTTGCTCCAAAAGACCTACTGAGATATTGTATTTAAAATACACAAACACGCACATACATATAATATAGATCCATCCCAGGATTAAATAGAATCTATGTTAATTTGCTAATTTTATAGAAGTTTTTGGTTTTAAAAATGAATGTCCTTGTTTCTAACAAATACATACTGAAATAGAGGAAAAATGAGATATCAGGCAATCAAATAACTCTTAAGTATTTCAGAAGAAGAAAGTTACAAGTGATTCGGAAGAGGGTTGTTTTTACCGTATTTTCAATTTTTCTATAAACTTGAAATTATTTTGAAATAAGAAAAGCTTAAAGATTAAGGGAAGCAAATAAGTTTCATTACATCTAAAGTAAAACTATATTTTACAATTGAGTTTGTGGAAATTGAAATAAAAAGGTAAATATAAATGTACAAATTTATTTATACATATGTATTCAATATCTAGATAAGGTAGAGCCAACCAGCCTTGATAAAATAATCAGATCATTGATATATCAATATTGCATTTTCCTTACTCTGATTTTTATAAACGGACTTTATATTCAAGGCAGATTTCCTTTTTGCTAAAAGTATTTAATTTATAATTGGTATTTTGTTTATACAAACTTATGTTCCTCTTTCCTGTATGTAACTCCCTCCTTTCCAAACCTTGTGTCAGGAATTCTGTCAAATTCTGTTTTCCATTTGCTTGATTTAGCAAGTTCCCCAAGGTGTTGTGATTCATTCCCCAGCCCTGAGCTATCCCTTGGATAATGCAGCTGGGAAGAAATCTAGTAATGTAGCTGGGAAGAAATCTAGTAATGTAATAGGGCTCACTTTCTCGTATTCTTTTTGTCAGGCATTATAACCCTGCACTGCCTCTTGGTCAATGTCTGAAAATGCTTAAGTTTTTATTTGTTTCCCCGCTTGTTTGTGGCAAAAGGGCAGATTTCCTAACAGCTAATCTTTAAGGGGCAAAAGTAGAAGTCTTTCTTTGTTTTTTGTTCTTTTCATTTTTATTAAAGAAACAATAGGGTATTTATAGGGAGGAGGAAAATCATTTAGGTGATTATAGCATTAACATGAAAACAAGCAATCAAATTAGTATAATAATATCCTAGAAATAGAAGATAAGACAGTAATGATAATAACTATAATTGATTTAAGACTCAATATGTGAGAGGTCAGCTAATGTAATATACACCAATCAGTTTTCCAAAAGACACTGAGGGAAAGTTAGCGTTTTATTTACAAATAATTGAATAATTCTTAGGGTACATAAAAGCATACATTTATGTTGTAAATAAATAAGGATTAGAATTGAAGGGAAAAGACAGTATAGTTAATATAAGAGTACCAGCAAGCGATTATAATGAATCTTTTTCATTTTCTTCCAGTAATTAGTATCTAAGCCTTCTAATTTCAATGAATTTCTCAAGCAATTCCACCAGCATCAGCAGCCTCTGTCTCAATCTAAAACGTTTAATACTATGTTGCGATATGTAGATTTGCGCATTCCTGCATAATGCCAACTTTATTAACAGCGTTGACTTTTGTGGCATGTGCTGCATTCATCACATTCTGCCTGTGTATAAGCTTGTCAGTCGTTTCCCTGTGCTGACCAGTAAGTCATCAATGTCAAAGACACTGGCTAAATAAACTGCAGGATGAATCCACTGGGGTTTGTTATCACTGAGGCTCAGGCCGGAGAGGCAATACAAAGTCTTTCAGTAACAGAGAATGATGGATATTTAGAAAGGATATCTAATATATTTACTTACATAAAACATTAAAACTTCATAGTTAGCACTAATAATCTATATTTATTGTAGACTCATGAAAAGAATGAGCTTTTTTTTTATTGTATTTTATGTTTTGGGGTACATGTGAAGAACATGCAAGATTGTTGCATAGGTACACACGTGGCAGTGTGATTTGCTGCTTTCCTCCCCTTGAGAAAACTAAGTTTTCTATTCCTGAAGCTTTGAAATTTGGATCAGGACAGTTAAAGGAAATTCATTATTAAAAGATGTTTAAAATGCAAAATCAAACACAGGTGAGTCAGAATGGGTCAGCCAACTAGAGAACGAACTAGATTAACTCATTGGATCTTTTAGAAGTTATGAAAAAGTTGGACAACATTTTGTATAGGAGGTCAAATTTCAAGATTCACACATATTACTGATACTCCAGATGACTTGGGGACCCTATATTAATAAGGATTTTGCTCCAATGAAGGACAAAACATGAGACAATGGTATTGTAATAGGCAGAATAGTGAAGCTTCAATTATGTCTACATCATACTTTCTGGAACCTGTGAGTATGTTACCTTACATGACAAAAGAGTGTTGCAGCTGTGACTAAGTAAAAGACATTGAGATTATCCTAATTTATCCTTATAGGTATAATGTAATCATAAAAGCTCTTGAAATTAGAAAGCTGAAGACAGAGACCAAGAACAGAGAGACAGCAGCATAAGTATTCAGCCCAACTCTCCTGGTTTTGAAGATGGAGGAAGAAGGCCATGAGACAAGTCAAGCACCACCTTTAGAAGCCGGAAAAACGCAACGAAATGGATTTTCTCCTAGTCTTCAGAAAGTAATGCAACCTGCTGATATCTTTATCTTAGCCAAGTGAGATCCCTGTTGGACTTCCAATCTACAGAACTGTGAAATAGTAAATTTGTGGAGTCTTCTTAAGTCACCAAATTTGTGGTAATCTGTTATAGCAGTAATAGAAAATTTTGCATCACCATACCAAGGAAGATGAGACATGTGGTTCATCAATGCAATCGATATATTTAGAATAACCCAAGGAAACTACCAGTTTCCAGGAAATGTGTGCTGTTGTTATCTTTATTTGTTGAGATTTATCATGAGATGGCGTATTAATCAATACTACTGTAGCAACAAACGGTCCCAGTATCTAAGTAGCTTTTAACAGAAAGTCATATGTGTTGCTCACATTATAGGCAGGCTGTAGATAAGCTATGACTCTGTGTCAGGTGGCAGCTCTGGGTCTTCACATGCAGGGAACCAGGGAGAAGAAGGTCTATTTATGAGGCATGATCATTCTCATAGCAGTCATAAAGGGCAAGACACCTCTGCTCCAGTGTAGTGTTTGGACAACTTACTCAAATTCAACTAACTAATTCATGGCAAATGATGATTACATAAATTTGTCTACAAGTTTTAATTAGATATGTTAGGTGAAAATTACCTGTGCCTTCTAAAGAAGCAAATATTAAACACAACAGAATTTCAAGAGAATAACAAAAGATCACTGCTCTGTTTAAGGGAATGTATAAAGCAGGAGTTTGATTTTCCCTAACTTCGCATATAAATAACCCCTTCTGGCCAATGCATAAAGGACATGTTTCTTGGGATGTGATGGACTGTTAAAGATGAAACACTACGGTTCCTCTGATTGCTTCTGTTGTATTTGATGCCGTAGAGTCTATGAAGGAACAGTAGGTCAAGGGGAACTTGCATGCTGTTGAAGACCTTGACAACACCTTCTCTTCCATTGTTGGTCAGGACTACAGCCAACCACCATTTGCATTTGTGTGGAACAGAAACCCATTTATGGCAGGGCCTGGTCAGCTCAAGAAGAGTTAAGAACTATCGTTGTCCATATGAAAAATACAACCTGGTCAAGGAATACAGCTAAAATCCAAGGCCTGATCCAATCTGTGGACTTTCTCAGAATTAAGTGGACTAGATCAACCAGTCGTGGTCTTCAATTTGTGAGGAATACATTGTTCTTTTGCACAAATTCTGCCAATCAACAAGAAGCTCAGGGACTAACCCTTTTTCAGATTTAAGAAAAAAAATCATATTTTTTATTTAAGAATGCTTCCGAGCCCTAATCGCAACATCAATAGAAAAAAATCTGAGTTTAAGAGAGGTCCTAAAGAAAAGTAATTGTTAAAGATTGATGGAGATTAGTGGCATAGTCTATGTAAGCTTTTATGATTCAAATGTTTAGTTGACATTAGAAGCATCTGCAATTGCAGCATTGTAGACCAGCATCTGTGGTATATATTGAAATGGGATGCTCAGTGAATACCTCTTAGTATTTTTATTCTAAAACTGCCTGAGGAAGCTGCTGTTAAAAGTCAAAGTAAAACATGGCTAGAGTCTTACTGGGTGTTGGTCAAACCAGATTGTATTAATGGACGCCTATACACCTCTATCAGTAGACAGAAAATATGATATGTGAGTATTAATTAGGATCAAACCCTGTTTTCCTCTAGAGTTCACTCATCTTGTCTGGAGCAACTCCATGTAGACAAATAAATATTTCAAATAAAGAATTCTCTAAGAATTCAGCCCATCTGGATATTTTTCTCCTGATTAAGGTACAGTATTCATGTCACCATTTTGAAAGTAGAAAATAGAGAAAAAACAGGGAAACAATTTTGTACACATTTTACTTAACCACCCCAGAACATGAGCATCATTGAAAATTAGAACAAATAATTAAAATATTTGTTACACAATGGAAGCATTTCTAGGAACAGAAAGTGACAAATGGAGATATAATTCCCAAACTGTGCATTCTACACAAACAACAATTTTTTTTTGTTTTATCCAGTGCTCTATGCTCAAGGTTAAATTTACATTTATCAGAAAAGCTGAAATCAATACTCAAGACACAATATTGATTACATCGAAGTCACTTGTCTGTATTCTTAAAGGCATTTTGCAGGTGAACAGTATCTTCACTGCCTGGAAGCTTCAAGGCAGCTCCATGGCCAAATATTACTGCCTGTTTTGTTATTTGTTCACTGGGGAGTTATTATTTTTTTTGTTATTTTACTAGATATGTAGTACCTATGCTGAGATAGAAACTCCTGTTATGAGGGAAATGTCTGGATCAAAACAGGTAATAAATGTGGAAGAAGGGGAGAGAACATAAAGATGGCAAAGACAGTAAAGTTAATTTCATTCCAAGGAAAGATGTAATTATGTAATTCCCCAAGTTAGCCCTGCAGAGCAAGACAATAAACTCTTAGTGCTCTTTCTTAGATCTGGTACCAACTAAGCCAGTGCTGAGAGAAATCTTGAACTGGTTACCTCTGGAGGAAGGAGATTAGATTTCTACTGATCTTCAGTAGAGATTCTACCTGGTGGAGCTGAGGAAAAAATGGGATGTAGCACACCCTGATGACTCAAGGTCAAGTCAATGGGATAAAGTGGTTCACTCTACTGACTGTTTCTTTTGTTGTGCAGTTCTTAAATTTAATTAGATCCCATATGTCTCTTTTGGCTTTTGTTGCCATTGCTTTTGGTGTTTTAGTCATGAAGACCTTGCCTATGCCAATGTCATGAATGGTATTGCCTAGGTTTTCTTCTAGAGTTTTTATGGTGTTAGGTCTTATGTTTAAATTTTTAATCCATCTGGAGTTCATTTTTGTATAAGATGTAAGGAAGGGATCCAGTTTTAGCTTTCTGCATATGGCTAGCCAGTTTTCTCAACACATTTTATTAAACAGGGAATTCTTTCCACATTGCTTGTTTTTGTCAGGTTTGTCAAAGATCAGATGGTTGTTGATGTGTGGCATTACTTCTGAGGCTTCTGTTCTGTTCCGTTGGTCTATATCTCTCTTTTGGTACCAGTGCCATGCTGTTTTGATTACTGTAGCCTTGTAGTATAGTTTGAAGTCAGACAGAGTGATGCCTCTATCTTTGTTTTTTTTTGCTTAGGATTGTCTTGGCTGTATGGGAAAAACTTTTTAAACTAAAGGGATTAGAAGTGGCTCTCTCAGTAGAAAGATAATACTATTTTAATAGAATGATCAATAATGATTTTATTTTCGCTTGTGAACTATTCTGGGAGTAGTTTTAACCTCTCACAGTGATAACTATCAAATAGTCAAATCACAATAAAATTTGATTTTTTGGAAAGCTCTGTGGTCAGGGGCCTTAGAGAGCAAAATCAAAGACATATACCTGTGGGGAAACTTTGGTAAACTTCAGTTTTAAGTAATCATTAATACTATGGCTTTTATTGTTTTCCAGTGACTCAAACACCTCAAACTGGAATGATTTCCATGTTCTTTTTATTTTATGCTATTACCTATATTCTGAATCTTGTAGTGCAAGACGATAGGAATGAAGGAAAAGGGAACCACCTAGCGTAATCCTTTGGGAGATGGATGGACAGTGTTACATAATAATGATGACACAGAAACTGGTTTCCATGAAAAACTTATACAATGCTATTTGCAATAGAGATATGTCCACAAACTGGATAGAATATAGGATTAGCTGAAAAAATTATCTCTATTCACACTCCAGTCATTATTAATATGGAAAAATTTACTTCTGTTGGGAAATGATGAAATATGTCACTGTAATTTTAACTGACATGCAGTGTGAAAAATAATCTATTTGTTATATAAACCTATTTTATATAAACTATTTGTTATGTAAACAGGGTTTTAAGTTCTTTTGCTTGAAAATCTGATTTGTGCATAGCATAACCTCAGGATAAGAAAATATTTCAAATGCTAAGATTAAGTCTTGAATTGTTAAAATGTCTGTAGAAACCAGTTGAAGTGAGTTTGGGCTTATGAAGATTACATACTCAATAGAATGCCTCCAATTTATTAAAGGTTTAATAATTATGTATAATAGATGATAAACTGTAACTCAAGTTACAAAGAATATCAGTACAGGATTATAAATAACAATTTACATGTTTTGTAGGGGAAATTTTTTCTCCCATTTGGAAAACAAATTCTAGTGATCACTTAGGTCTTAATGGCCTATGTCATCTATTTAGTGCTTTCACTGGAAGGATGCATCCAGAGGAAAGAAATTAGATGGTCCACTCCTCTCTTTTGACAACATAAACCCAAATGAACCTAAGGGTTAGTAGATTTATGAAATTTTTGAGGAGGATCCTTCTCTATGGAAGGTTCTAAACAAAGTATTTCTGACTAATGATTTTAGGGAGTAAATAAAGCTATGTATCTTAGTGGGCTCAACTCCATAAACTTCAGTATAAAATTGGGATATGGATAAGCTAATCATTCTCCACTAATTGAGGGGAAGTGATATCCCATATACCTTCCTGTATACCTCATTTAGTCTAGGTTTCAAAAAGTTATTTCTGCTATGGGGATGATGAACCTGAAGGCTGCATTTAATCTATCAGATCACTTTCTGCTTCATAGAATGTGGGAAGTAGAAAAGTTCCTGTTTAATGCTTCCTTTCTTGTTAAAGAACAAGTGTGCTAATGACTTTGTTAAGCCCTATCCTATGTAGCTGTTAGAAGACATGCCATGCTTATGGGCACGTAGTACATTCTAAGCCCTTGTACTTTAACCAAGATATCTGTGCTGGACGTCCTCACAGGCATGTCCCAGTTCTCCATTGTTTTTACCTGTTTAGAAAAGTTTTAAGTTGTTAGCCAATCGGATTTTAGTTTAGGTTGTGAGGTGTGACTCCAGCCAGTAGAGATCAGACAGAGCAGTAAGGACAACCCCAAATGTGTAAAGGATAAATTTATGTGTGTTCCTTTATTCACTGTACTCTCAGGGCAAGATGGCTACCAGGAGTACCCTTCCTGCAATCCAAGAAGTAAAAATTGCATTGCTGAAAGATCCTTTGTCTCAGTGCTGATTTTTCTTTGTGGCACTGAGCATCTATTTCCAACACAGAGTCATGTCCATTGCCTGCATTTTGGAAATGAGTTCTAAAACTTGAATAATGGATAAAATCTTGGATCATATGAATCTGATTTTACAATCATATCTTCATGTCTTTTTCTTAGTTTGGTAGCACTTCTTAAATCTGTGGATTTTTTAAGAACAGTTTATGAAAATTCTTAGCCATTGTGTGTTTCTTATGCTCTTTTCTGCTTTTCTTTTTTCTTTTTGAACCCTCTTTTTCTCTTTGAACCCTCTTTTTCTCCTGCCATATCAAAGTATAGAGACATCATCTGAGCTATCATTAAGTTTTCAGCTCTACCTAATTCACTGTTGACCATATCCACTGATTATTTAATTTCATTTACTGTAATTTTATTTTAGAAATTTTGTTTGCTCTTTTTAATTGTATCTAGTTTTCTGCTGAAATTCTGAATATTGTTATTTGACTCCTTCAGCATATTACTTAATCTGATATAAAATTTAAGTGTAACAAATTCAATATCTGTATATCCTGTGAGTCTGTTTTTCCTATTTTTTTCTCTTGGTTTTTAATTGAGTGTTATATTCTCATGTGATTGATTACATTTAATTGGGTGTTGATGTTATATATAAAAGAAATAGGGATAATTTGAAGTTCTGGATGTAGTTTTCTTTTACTTTTTGCAGGAGCAAGCCCAGAGAAAGGTCACTTTAATTGAATCAAGAAATTAAATTATTTGAACTTCTCTTATTTCCCTTATTTTAAAGTCTAATGACTACAAAAATGTTCCCCAGCGTCTGCATCAGAACCCTTGGTTGTTTACTAAGCCATTTAACTCTCTGCAGTTTCTAAAACTTAATTTTGTCCCCTCATCTCAGCCTCTCATACTCCCAGTTGTGTCTTTTGCTTTATATAAAGGTTGAGTCAATGAAAAAGTTGAACAAATATCATGTTCTTGTCTTAGCTTATCTTAACTTTCTGATCTTATTCCCAAAAATTCTCTATGCCTTGGATTCCTATTGAGTAAGAAGTGTGGGGAGGAGCATGGTGGGAAATAGTTCCGATTTTATAGTGTAATCAGGTTAGACCACAGCATGATATATGTCAGGCTCGACTTTATTTGCATTATATCATTATTTCAGTTAACAATATTTTCCACACTCTGTGGAGTGGGGTAGTGGTTATTTCCATATTGCAGATCATGATACTGTGGCTTAATGATTTTAAGTAACTTTTCCAAGGTTTGGATTATTAAACAACAAATTCACTACTCTCTGTAAGACTTCTCAGCTACACAAAAACCTCACGTGTAAGTAAAACATAAAGATCCAAATAATTATGACATGAAATCAATACACCATGTTTAGCCTTAACATAATATTATATTTCATGTCTTTTGTAATTTCAACAATAACTTTAAAAGCCCCACCAACAAGAAAAAAGTATTTAAATTTATGTGCTTTAAATATGCCTCTCAGATTTCAAACTTAAATTTTTATTCTGTATCTTAGTAATACCAATCAAAAATTCAGAGTATACACAAAATTACCTTCTGATTTCCTTGTCAGGTATACTTCCAGTACAAACAATGAAAAGTGAGAACCTTTGCTTAGGGAAATCAAAGCTACTAAAATCTTAGTCTTATTAACACCAATTTAGTTTGTTTTCATCTGCTTTTCTTTTTTGCATATCTGTATTTTTTTTAAACTGGACTTTTAAAATATTCTGTCATCAATTAAAATCCTCTTTAATCTCACAATAACAATGACAGGAAAGCAAAGTGTTTTATAAACTAATTAAATGTTAATGAGACCTGCTTGTTTGTTGTTCATAAACATAATATAGGTGGAAGCAAATCTTATCAGGAATTAATTAACAATGCATGTGATTAGGGTAAACGGCTACCTATTTTCTTTGAAAACATTTTTACTCCACTGAATACACTTGAAATAGCATATTTTATTATGAATATTATCCAAGTTTGTTATCAAAATACTAAAATATTAACACTTTTGACATTGGTAAACAGGTATCTATAAATGGACTATTGTAATTCAAACAGAAGCAGAGACTTTTGGTTGTAGTTTTCAATGTTCCTAAATATTAAATTTTTCTTTTAGAAAATACAAATCTCTATTTTCCTCCCAAATTGAATAAAATTTTATGATAAATGCAAAATGTATGATTTCAGTTTCCATGCAATCCAGCTGGAAGAGGTTTTCTCATGTGACTTCCCAAAACATGTTAATTGTGTCTGTTCATTCTTCACTGATGAAGAATCTATTGATAGTTTGTGTGTACCATGCAAGGCACAGGTGAAAAGTGTCTCAGTGACGTCCAGTGGTGATTATCTAATAGCATCATGAGAAAATTACATACTAAGTTTTAAAATGTAAATTAAACAGGTAATTTGTAATGTCTAACAGTGATTAAATTAATTTTTACTAGTCTAATAGAGGTGTTTTGTAGTTGATAGTATTACTTCCACAGTGTCTTTCTATGTCAAGGACAAATTTCCACCTGCTTTCTTCCCCCGGTAATTTTTTTTCATAACCCCACACATACAAACTTTATCAAATATACTTTTGATGTCTTCTAGGACAAAAATAAACATTATCTATGATTGATTTTTCCCACAATGCTATTTTTCCATTAAAAACTACCTTATATTTTAATGCTTTAATTACCGCTCCCTGTCTATGTTGAGAAAACTAAAATAAGTGAAAGACTGATGTCTGTGTCCTTCTTATGAACATTTTTTATGGTAGACAATATAAATGAAATTTCTGAACACTCGATTGTTAAACACGATAAAAATTAAAATTTTTACATAGCAGATATATTAAGTAAATAAATATATTTTATCAATAAGAAAGCTCTCACTATAATCAACTACTGCTTTCTTGAATAGAGTTAGTTTTTACATCACAGTAACTTCTATTCTTAATAGTTACTACTATATTTCTATTATGAGGTAGCAGTAAAATGTAGAATTAGTTATCATACACCAAAGTAAGATGACTAAAAATTATTTATTTTTATTAACATTCACCATGAATCAAGATACAGAATTTGAAACTAAAATAAAATTTTTTAAAAGCACACTTTTTAATTTTTTTCTTTATTAAATATAAATTCAAAATGGAAGTAGCCTCAGAATCAGTTAATTAAGATCTAAGAGCAGTTGGGAAAAATCAGAATCGCTTCAAACATATTTTAAACATTTGTAATAAATTTTATTTTGGGCACATAAAGTAAACACAAACAAATCAAGACTGACACTTATGAGAATAAAATTCTCCAGCTACATAGTATAACAGAATTAACATTACAAAGATTTCCCCTTCTTTGTTTTTTTATTTGACGTTGTATCTCAGCTTGCACTGGAAGTTCTATTTAAAAAATGTGAATGAGTCATGTATTACACTGAAAGATCTGTATTTGTGATAAATTCACCTAATTCTTACATATTGAACTGAACGTTATTTAATATGGATCCTAGAATAATTATTAAATAAAGTAATACAATTTGTGAGGTATATAATAGTGTTTTAATGCTTTATAATAAATATAAAGCGTATGGATATATAAAACAGCAGATTTCAAAGAATGATCAAAAGTGGCATTAATGTTATACACAATGTACAGGTAGATAATAGAAAATATATGCAATATAGCTATTTCTTAAAATACAAGATTCAGTTGTCAATGCAGGCTGATTCAATCTCTGATTTAAATTTTAGAACGTCAAATTAAACTACATGAAAAGAAGAAGTAGAATGAAATGCAATTGCTCATGTGTTGGGTTGAATAATACCTACAAAGCTTCGTGTCCATGTAGAACCTGTAGATGTGACCTTGTTTGGAGATACGGTCTTTGCAGAGGTAATTAGTTAAATTAAGATGAGGTCATACTAGGTTAGAATGGGCCCTAAATTCAACATCCATATAAAAACATGAGGCAAGATATACACAAAAACATGGGCAAGATATACACAAAACAAGATATACACACAAAAAAAAACATGAGACAAGATATATACACACAGGGAGAATGCCATGCTTGTGTAGAGGAAGGCAGAGATTGGAGTGAGATGTCTACAAGCCAAAGAATGCCAAAGATCGACAGCAACCACCAGAAGCTAGGAGAGAGACATGGAAAAGATTCTCCTGTAGAGTATCTTGAAGGAGCCAACCCCACCAATCTGATTGGGGGTTATATTTCAGATTTCTAACCCCCCAAAACAGAGACAGTAAATTTCTGTTGTTTTAAGGCAGTCAGTTGATAAGTCATTTTGTTACTGAAGCCTTAGGAAATCAATACAGCCATGTACCTGGAATATCCAGGTTTCAGCTGGATTCAGTTGGAACAATGATCACAGTCGTAAGTTCTGCCTTTCTGTGTATTAGTTTTATTTTCAAGAAAATGGTGACCAGACTTCCTCAGCTAATATTAGCCATAGAGCTAGAAACCCAAGAAAACAGTGAAGGTATCCTTCCTAATAGCCACAAATAAAAAGGGTCCAGATAAGAGGCATCTGTCTAGCTCACATAAAATACACTTGAAATAAACACGATGGCCAGAGGATTAGAAATTCTCATAAGCCTGAGGTATACACTAAACCTAGAGCTGTGGCTGAGATGAAACTTGATAGAAAGGGAGAAGAGAGGTGATTGCTCCTTAAAGAAATTATACAGAATAGAATTTCCTCATGTCTAAAAATATTAGCAGTTATACACAATGTGAAAATACTGAATACTATGATATCATATTGGAAATTTTATAATAAAATAGAATTATTGAAATATAAATTATTTTTTTTGAACGCTTAAAAAAATTGCAGGTAATTAGATTTTTCTAATAAACCACTTCAAACATATCCTCATAAAAAGAGGATTAACTTCAATTCTGCTAGGAAACTAGAGTAATTTACAGTTAAAAATAAATCAGGGAAACAAAGTAATGAAAACTCACTCTACTTTTATTTATAGGAGTTTTATTTATTAAGATATCATCAATATTATCTATAGAATACTATTCCTAACTAATCTATGTAAATACACCTCTACTATTGTTTAAATCAGAGATCACACACTTTTAAATCACCCCCAAAATGGAGAAGTAATGGAAATAAATATTATATTTAAAATGTTCTTTGAATACTAAGACACACAATCATGTACATATATGCAACATATATATATAAATATGGTCAGCACACATGATTTATCAAAGGAAAGATAAAATTTTTTGGAAACTTTTCACCCAAATATTTACAGATAATTCTAAATTTTATTGGCATTTTAAAGTCCTCCCTCTCTCCATCATTTTATAAATTCTATTCTATGTGCTAATAAGCTGTGTGTACCTATTTATCTTATTGGCAATATATTCCTTTATATTCATTTAAACTACAGTCTAATGAAAATCAATTAATTGTACATTTGTGTATGCAAGCAAACATCAAGCCTATTTTAATTCAGTGAAACATATAAAAATAAATCTATATAATTCTAAGAATAAATGAGTCACCAATAAACTTTATGCATGTATTCACCAAATAAGATACAGTGAAAGAAGGAAGGAAGGAAAGAAGGAAGGAAGGAAGGAAGGAAGGAGAGAGAAAGAAATAGAAAAACAGAGTGAAAAAGACAGAGAGGATATAAATGTTATGTTAAAATTATGTATAAAAAATAAAAAATGAAGCAATGCAATTTTTAGAAATTCCAATATCTAGAAATTTGTTGCTTACTGGGAGAAACAATTTCTTGAGCTGAATTTCAAAAGGTAGATAAATACCATGTAAGATTACACTGTACAGTATGTGTCTGTCTGTGCCTGGCTTGTTTCACCCAGCATAAGGTCTTCTAGTGTCTTAGACTGGAGTAATAAGTTTTAGTAAGCTATTGTATTGCATGGTGACCACAGTTAAAAATAATGTGTTCTATTTTAAAATTGCTAAAAGAATAGAATTTTAACATTCTCACCCCCAAAAAATTTGGTAAGTCAATGGATATGTTAATTAGCTTAATTACATCTTTTTACAATATATATATACATGAATGAAAACATCACAGGGTACCCCACAAATATACACCGTTATTATTTATCAATTAAAGAAAGAAAGACAGAAAGAAGAAAAACAGAAAAAGACAGAGAGAGTATAAATCTTATGCTAAAATTATGTATAAAAATAAAACACAAGGAAGCAATGCAATTTCTAGAAATAAAGCTGTTTTAAAAATGATAGAAAATGTTTTCCATTATCAACATTCCCCATCCTGCAGATCGGAGAGCTTCAGAGGCACTGTGAGATACACACTGTACTTAAACCTTTTCATATACAGTTTCATATCTTGGGTATATAATTTATTTATGAACAATTTAAATGATGTTAAATGAACTCATATAATTCAAATAACAGTGACATATTAATGCCACTATAAGCCTTTGTAGGCTTTTAAACAGAACCAATTTGTAAAAAGCATAAAATCCATACCATAGAGTTTACTTTTGTAAAAGGAAACTGTGGGATTAACTGTTGAAATAGTCAGTGTTATTCCCTGTAAAAATTCTTCTGTAGTTAAAGATTACAGGTTTTTAATAAAAAATTATTATGGTATTATATGTAAAAGAGAAGGGCCTTCCAAAGCCTAATGTTTCCTCTCCTTTGGCTTACCATCTCATCCAAAATTTGCCCTTAAAATACAGGCAAATTGGTTGGACAATATAATGTTTTCCTTTCCCTGGGATACTCTACTAAAATAGAGCATGGAATTCAACTGCATCAGTGACTAAATAAAGGGCCTTTCTGTGTAGAAAGTACAAATGTCTGTCCATTATCTCATTTGAATAATTTCTCATGTAGTAGAATAGAACAAGGACTCAGAGTTTCATGAGGTGGAGAACAACATGATGCTGGGTTTGGAAAGTGGTTTACAGAAATAGCCAACGAAACATTTAGGGTCAAGGGCTTCATAAGCTGCTGCCAGGATAAGCTAAAGTTACTGTGCATTATAAGTTCTCCTTACCTTCAAAAAGAGCAAAATTGTTAGCAGAGAACCTGTTTTCTATTACCTTTATTACAGTACTTATATGAAGAGATTATTTTTCCTTCCTCGAATCTCTTTTTAATTAGAATAGTTATAAAATTTGAAGGACAATTACAGGAAATCTGAATAACATAGAAGACCCTTGA
Organism: Cacajao melanocephalus; assembly: GCA_963573385.1. Taxonomy (NCBI): domain Eukaryota; kingdom Metazoa; phylum Chordata; class Mammalia; order Primates; family Pitheciidae; genus Cacajao; species Cacajao melanocephalus. Next base: position 58,817 of record CAUYLG010011573.1, on the reverse strand, counting down.
CTTAAGAAAAGGTTAAAAGCCTTCTTATGCAAATTTCCCTTTCTTGTTAGTCTATCACTGGCAATAATATTGCAATTGCTTTTCATTTGCTGAACAAAATAAAGGCTATGAATAAGCCATGGTCTTTATGGCTAAGAAGATGAGTATCAGCATTAACTAGAATAACAACAAATTAAATATTATTAGAGAATAGAAAATAATCAAGATTTGAAAAGAACACCTAAAAGTTGAGGCCAAAAAAAAAATTCACAGTGCTTACATAAAGTTACCAAATTCATTCTTTACTCCCCCATTGTTTGATATTTATTACCTCAGCAGACTGCGTAAATCACTAGTAGTCTTCTGAGTATTCAGAGGACAAGACATTCTCAGATATTTATTATTTTTACATGTTTTGAAAAATAAAATGTAACTTTTTGAATTTAATTTCTTTTAAATCCACAATTCTATGCTTAGTAATTTCTGAACTAAAATTACATATATAATTGAACTAAACTCTTAATATAAGTGTAGATTGAGTACATTTTAAATATATACAAATTTTTTCCAATATTTAAAATCAATTGGAGAACAAAGAAAAATTGTATGAGCTACTATAGCAATATTACTGACACTTAAATATTTATTGTATGCAGTGGACTAAGATGTGTTTTCTCAAGGTTCTAGAGAAATCAGACATGTTTCCTTGTTATACAATGATTTTTATATGTATATTGGAAAGTGGACCATTATTATGAAAAACTGCCATCTCCCCTGCTTAGTATTAAACCTTCAAACAAAAGCCATGGATCACAAGCACACAGCTAACATCACAATTGTGAAAAATTGGAAGCTTTTACTCCAAGGTGAGGAGCAAGACTTGGATGCCCCGTCTGGCCACTTCTATTCAACATAGTACTGGAGGCCCTAGCCAGAGCAATTAGGCAAGAGAAAGAAAGAAAAGGTATCCAAATAAGAAAGGAAAAAAAGTAAAATTGTCTCTATTTTCAGATGATAAAATCTTAAAATTTTGAAAACTGCTAAAACCTAAAGACTTGACAAAAAAAAAGGAAAAAACTGTTAGGGCTAATAAACATATTCAGTAAAGTCACAAGATACAAAACCAATGCACAAAAATTAGTTATGTTTCTATACTCTAACAATAAACTATTCCAAAAAAAAAAAATGAAGAAAAAATCCCAACTGTAATAGCATCAAAAGAAAGCAATTAGGAAAAAGTTGAACCGAAGTGGGTAAATACCTGTACACTGAAAGCTGTGTAACAATGATAAAAAAAATTGACGAAGACACAAAAAATTATGGGTCAAGAGAAATTATTTCATCAAAATGTCTATGCTATGCAAAGTAATCTACAGAGTCAGCGTGTGACATGGTAAAAGCCCCATAAAACTGCATGCCTCAACCATACCTCGGCTTTCTGTTGAAACTGCTCTCTGCAACCCAGATGTGACAGGCAAGCAGTCAAAACCTACGCCATCTTGGCCCCTGTGACTTGTAATTTCCACCCTACCCAGACAATGTGTAAACAAATGCTTATCTTGACTTCTGTAAACCACTTAAGTAACAATCCAACTGACAAAAGTTCCCTGGCCCTTGGAATGTCAGGAGCCTCTCATCCTCATCTCCGCCCAGGAGGTGATTTACAGAGTCCACTAGCCCTCGGAATGTCTGAAGCCCCTCATCCCCATCCCCACTCCCCACTCTCACCCCCAAGGTGGTTTTAGGGGTATAAAAGTTCTTGACACCCTCCTTTTGGGGTCACGGATTGGAGAGACATGAGTCTTCCGTGGCCACCAGCAATAAAGACCCTGAAATTTGGCATACTTTTGTCTTGGTATTGACTTTCTCTGCTCGGTTCAGTACAACAAATGCACTCTATCCAAATTTCAATGGCATTCTTCAAAAAAATAGAAAACAAATTCATGGAATTATTGTGGAGCCAGAGAAGAATATGAATAGCTAAGGCCCTCTTGATCAAGAAGAACAAAGCTGGAGTCAACAAACTCTCTAATTTCAAATTCAATTACAAAACCATAGTAATCAAAACAGCATGATACTGCCATTAAAACAGATACAGAGACCAACAGAAAGAGCTAAAAAATAAGTCCATGCATATAAAATCAACTAATCAATGACAAAAGTGCCAAGAATACACGCTTAGGAAAAGACAGTGTTGTCAATAAATGGTCTTTGGAAAACTGGTTATCTACACTGAATCCTTATTCTACACCATGCACAAACATCAATTCATAATGGATTAAAATATTTAATCTAAGGCTGAAAACCGTAAAACCAGAAAACGTAGAAACATAGGGGAAAAGCTCCATGACCCTGGTCTTTGCAATGATTTTTTGGTTATAAGAGCAAATTTACAGGCAACGAAAGCGAAAATTAACACATGAGACTATCTAAAACTAACAAGTTTCTGCACAGCAAATAAAACAATCAATAAAATAAAAAGTAATCCATGCGATGGGAGAAAACAGTTGCAAACTATATATGATAAGGAGTGAATGTCCAAAATATGTAAGGAACTTCCATAAGTTAATAATAAAAATACAAATCACATGCTCAAAGAGTGGACAGAAGAGCTGAACAGACTTTTTCAAAGAAGGCATGGACAACAGGTATATGAAAAGGTGTGAACTTCACTAATCAGGGAAATGGAAATGGAAACCATAATGAGATATCACCTCACACCTGTTTAGAATGACCATTATCAAAAAAATCAAAAGATAAGAAGTGTTGGCAAAGATGTGGAGTAAAAGTGACCCTTATACTTTGTGAGTGGGAATGTAAATGGCTATAGTCATTACAAAATACAGTATAGAATTTCTTCAAAAACTAAAAATAGAACTATTGTATGATCCAGCTATCCACTTCTGGGTATACATCCAAAGAAAATATAATCACTACCACCAAGCGATATTTGCACTCCCATGTTCATTGCATCATTTTTCCTTATAATGAAGACAGAGAAACAACCGAAGTGTCCATTGATGATGAATGGATAAAGAAACTGTGGTGTATATACACATTGAAATAATTTTTGACCTTAAAAGAGAAAAAATTTCTGCCATAGCAACAACATGGATGAACATGAAGGGTATTATGCTACGTGATATATGTCAGAAACAGAAAGACACATACCAAGTGATCTTATTTGTATGTGGAATCTAGAAATGTTCAATTTATAGTAACAGAAAGAAGAAGGATGGTTGTCAGTGGTTACAGGTTCAAGTGTGAGGGAGAAATGAGATTTTGGTCCAAAGTTACAAACCTACAATTATAAGATGAAAAGTTCCAGAGATCTAATGTCCAGCATGGTACCTATAGTTAATAATAATGTATTGTACACTAGAAATTTGTTAGGAGTAGATATTAAGCATTCTACTTAAGGTACCTGTGTGAGATAATGGGTATATTAATAAGCTTGTTTGTGGTAATCATTTCACAATGTATATGTATATAAAACATCATATTGTATACCTTGAGTATATATAATTTTTATCAATGATATCACAATAAAGGGAAAATAAAGTTAAGCTTTCATAACCTGTTTCAATGCTATCTCTATTTTATAAAAATCCCTTTTCTGGGACATGTATACTTTTGGATTTATTGGAAGTTATTTGGTATGTAGTGATTTCTCTCATTAATTCTCTAACAAATATAAGTAAGTGCATACTTAAATAGATATTTAGGTTCCAGTAATAAATTGAAGTCCTAATTTAATAATTAAAATGCAATAATTATGTCTCTAGCTGAAATAAGACCAGAGTTACTCTAATTGAAGAGCATATTTTATTAAGGAAAATTAATTTGATTTAACATTGTAAATACATGAAGTTAATTCTAAGTCTTTATAAAAATTTGTCATTAGTATAATTTACTGTTTGCCAGTTACGTTAGTCTGTGCTTGGATATTTGATTTAAGCTATTGGGATAGAAACACACTGAATCAAAGTCACTTCGATGTGAGGTCAAAGACTAACAACCAAGTATTTTTACTGATGTCAATAAATGTTCCACAATGCTTAATAAGTGAGTTTCTAAATACTAAATACTTATATATTTTTTCATTCTATCCCTCCCAGAGATGCACAGTTTGTATGTTAAAGGAGGTTATTGTCCAGTTGAGAAAATAATTTATTCTTAGAGTCTCCTCCAAAGATTTGAAGATTTGTACTATTTTTAAAATCCGAAGGTGTTTTGGAGGAATATTTAGGAAGTGAATAAAGCAATGTACAACAACTTTATGAAGTGATAATTACTTCAAGTACATTGTATGATTCTCAAATAATTAAAACTTAATGACTAAACATTGATTGAGAAGGAGTATACATCAGGGACTGTTCTTACTTGTAAAAGACACAGACCTAAAAATGCCATAGGAGGTCTTGATATTTGTGAAAACATACCTACAATAGCAGGGTAACACACAATAAACAATTAAATACATATTCTTAAAAACATGTAAAATAGGGATAAAAAGCAAAAAAAGCAAAGGATTAATGATGTGGTTATATATATGAGATAAGCAGTGATTAAAGAACAGCTTTACTTTGGTGGCCAGTAAAGGTCTTTCAGCAGCTTCAACCAACAGACCAGGAGCTAACCACAAAAACAAACAAGCAAACACAAAAACAAGCAAAAAATTGAAACAAGGAAATAGGGAAAACACCTTTGTTGGTAAAAAGCTCTTGAGCAGATTCGAACCCAGAAACGCCTTGGTAGTCTCACGAAACTAGACAGCTTACATGGCTGAATTGAAGGCAGCAAGTAAGTTCATATGGTTAGGAACCTTAAGTGGGCTTCAAATCTTCACCGTAAAGTCTGGATACTGGATATGAACAGTTTTCTCCTGATTTTAGAAGGGAGCAAAGGATGGATTGGAAGCAGGAGAGCAACATAATTTGACTCATATTTTATAAATCACTCTTGCAAGTATTTGGAGAATGCAGGGATGAGGCAAAAATAGAAACAAGAAAACAAATTACATTACTGCATCTCTCCAGGTGAAACTTGAAGTGCAAATGCAGAAAAATGGATTTGTAATATGATCAGAGTTTAAAGGATATTCTGATGAATGAAATTAAAAGTAGCATAAAAAGAATATCAGTAATGGATCATTTGGTTTCGAGTTTCATAGCTAGATAGAAAGTGGTGCTATTTACTAAGGTAAGAAAGTTTGAAAGAAATAATGAGTTAAGGGGCTAATTTAAGAAAAATTATAATCTACATTAAATTTGTTTCACACATCTTAGAAGATTAAATGAGGGTTCTTAGATATACAAGACTTGGATACAAGAGAAAAATCAGGACAAAAGATATTTAGGAATCATAAACATAGATGAAATCCTAGACATATAGATGATATTATTCCTAAACATATTTAGGAATCATAAACATATACGTGAAATTAAAATTGACTATATGATGTTACCTATATGATGTTACCATGACTATATGATGTTACCTAGCTAGATAATGTAAAAGTAACTCCAAAGATAATTGAGAAGCCAATAATACCACATTCCTCATATGTATATTTCCTGATTCAATTAGTTCATAATTTCAAGTTTGGTTAGTATAAAAAATGATACACTGTATGGAGTACCACCATGAGGCAATGGTGGGGTCAAGGCTGGAGTTGAACCTGGTGCGGCTACTGTGCACTGGGAGAGGACAGCAATTGCACAAATGTCATCTGCAAAAGTACATGGGTCCCCTTAGGACATAGTACTGGTCTTGAAGGCCTAAATGAATCTCCAAGGGGACTCATTAACATCTCTACCTGGTGGATTTTCCAGAGGGGATGCTGCAGGCAGAGAATCTGACCTCCTTCTTCATGAAGGCACCAGTCAACCAGCGTCTTGTCCCCGCCATGTGCAGCCCACAGCCCAGAGAGATTGCCTGCTGCAACGATGGTGCACGTGTGGTCACTGCAGGGTACACCAGTGAGATGTGGAGTGAGCTGCCAGAATTGGCTCTTCAGCAAAGCCTGTGCAGAATGTGAGAAAGAGGACCGGACTGGCAGGACAGAAGCCAGCGGAGTAGAAGCATTTGGTGGTGAACTAGATTTTCTCCTGCTGCAACATCAGAAGCTCCAGGAAAAACTGGTGCAGGAGGTGCTAGGCCTGGCCAAGAGTCTCGAGACACTGGCCACACAGAGCATCATTAAAGACAATCTGACCCTGTCACACTCACTTACTATGGCTGAACAAAACCTGGAGAAGCTCAAGATGGAGTCAGAGCAGCTGGAGCAGCACATGTACAAGTCTGTCATGTGGGTGCTTTGGGCCATCCCTGCTTCATCTTCATTAGCATGGTCTTCTTCATTGGTGTCATGCCCAAACTCAAAGACAGGCCAGCCCTCTGCCTCAGAGAAAAAAGATAAAAAAGATATTTGTTTTCATGTCTTCAACAAGATAAAACCAGGTACAACAAAAGTCCTGGTTTTCTAGGGTACTATCAGAGAGGCAGGGGTTCATTTCTTGGTTGGTTAAAATAAATTCAAATAAATAAATAAATATGTATCCAGGGTAAAGAAAGTCGTAATAAACAGAATTCTAGAGAAAGACAAGCCTTTCACTGGTGGGCAATGTCTGGTGAGTATTTTCCTGTTTTGAGTGGGGACAAGTGTGGGACGGTGCCAGCCACGAGGAGTAAGACTTTGCAGGCACAATTTTCCCACCTATTTGAATGTTGTCCACATTTTTCACAATATATTTCACATATTGTTGATGGTTATTTTAATATCTGTTTGTTAGTCTCAACACCCAGGCCATGTTTAGGTCTAGTTCTGTTGACCGTTTCATCATTTAACAATGGACAACCCCTTTTTTTGCTTTACATGTGTCCAGCAATTTTTATTTGAATTCTAGGAATTATCTGTAAAAGAACAATAGAGATAGACGTAAGTAAGAGTTTTGACTGAATGTTGGGGTATCTCTTTTTCTGTATGTCTGTTAGCTGGGGAATTGAGTTGAGCTGGGTTTGAATATTTGTTTTTATGATTTATTTTAGTATTACCATCTTCAAATCCCTTCCACTGTTGATTGATGCTGCCTTGTTCTTAGTGTTGGTCATGGAATGTTGGTGAGTTTTTAATGCAATTTTTCTGCTCACTTTTAGCTTTCAGTAGATCTTGCAAACATTTGTCATAGAAAGGGTTTCTCTCTACATTCTGATGTTTCCTTCAGTGACAGTCTACTTTTGTTTCTGTATGCCTGGCTTGTGGAGAACAGGGAGGTTCTCCTTATCCTTTGTATTTTGTTCCAGATTCAATCTTAAGTAATCCCTCAATGCCTGACCTTCAGAAATGAGAATTTGTCAGTGTTTCTGCCCTTCCTTCTTAATTTAAAATCTCTTCTTTCTACTCAGTTCAGAGTATAGAGCACAGGCAGGTCTCCCACCCCTGCTACTGTGAGAGAAGACCCTCCTTTTTATTTGCAAAAGATCTTATCATAAGTTAGTTTGCTACCCATCTTCCGGCAGCTGATAACATTTGCGAATCTCATTATAACAGTTTTGTCTAAGAATGAAGGTGTTGCGGGCTGGGATATAGATTTCTATACTTCTCTTTGTGGAAGAAAACTTTCTAGTCAGAGAAGGGTTATTTCCTAGCTCTCAAAGATGTTAGTTTCTAAGCGGAACACAGTTTCTCAAGAAAAACAGCTTTTTATCCTGCCTCTCTATCCCCCACAAAATGGTACAAAATGGGAATTTTATCTGAGTTCAGTGCACTGTCAATAAAATAGTAAAAAGAAAGAAAGAGCAATTTCTCTATCAACTTCCTCAGTATTTCTGGAGGAGGTCATTTCTAATCTTCCCTGTGATCAACGTTCTTGCTTTTCCTTCAGTGACAGACACCTGCTGTGTACCAGACTGAGTCTGTCGTGAGATGGTCTTCAGGTCCGTCTTCCAGCAGCCAATCACCACCTTTTACTCATCTAGGGTGCAGATGAGTTTCTCCACTTTTAATCTTTGCCAAGATCTATGGGCCTGCATTACCAACATCGAGTGTATTAAGTAAAAAATGAAGATTTCAAATGCTAGATCAACTACTACTGAAAAAAAAATTGATGAGTGGTAGTTAGAAAGCCAGCAAGGAAATATAATAGAATACTAAAGTAATGATTCGCTTTATCCGCAGTGCCTGAGCCTACCTACCTGTTCTTAACTGCTTGCCATGCTTCTGGACCTAAGGGGAAAAACTCCGGCCACTTTTGTCGTAATATTACTTCAGTGTGCTTTGGCCTTTCTTATAGTCTAGTGCTGGGTTCAGCATGACTTCTGTTGTACTTGATAAACTTGGGACCACAGAAACTCCAGTGTCCATTCCGACTTGACTGTAACCATAGAAGCTCTGTCTTCTCCAACAGCTGCCCATAAAGGCTGGTTAACACATTCTGAAAGTGCAGGGGAGGATAATTTCCCTTAGGGCAGACTTTAAGCAATGATAGGCTGGATAAACTGATAGATAAATTGCTCTCTCTCCTTTTTTTCCCTTGACAATGTGCTGAACTCAGGTAAAACTCTTCTGTGTGATCCTATTTTGCTGGAGGTAGGGGGAATGGAATAGGAAGCAGTGTTTCTTGAGAAACTGTTCAGCTTAGAAACTCGTATTTGCTTTTCTCTTTTTCCTTGTTTATTATTAAATAATGATTTCCTTTAGTCTTACTTTCTTGGAATGAAATTTCCTAATAAAACATTAGCAAATAATCTTTGTGTTAGGTTCTGTTTCTAGAGAACTTGGGCCAAGACATGGGACACAATAAAGTAATCTGAAAAAGATAAGAGTGTGAGGTCAAAGAGACCAATGGAGGAATGTGATTTTAGAAAGAGGTGGTCCACTGAATCAAATTTGGCCATTAAGAAGTTGAATAACCATTAAATTTTCAGTACGAAAGTCATTTATGATCTGATAAGGGTCAATTCATCTCAGGAAGATTAAAATTATTTATGATTATAAAAAATCCAACCATTACTGCAGTCTACTATGTATAGTAGATATTTTTGGTTTTCATTCGGCTCCATTCATATATGCCGGATTAAACTGCTAGAGTGGTTTCTTGTTAAATGATCTCATTAGTGTTAAATATCCTTACCTTCTAAGTGAATAATGATGCCTCATTGAATTTTATTCTTTTGACAAAAGCCAACTAGTGGCATGAATATACCTAATTTCTCAGGTATAGCTAAGAAATGTTGCCTTAGCTTGCTTTAGAGTTATTTTTACAACATCAGGAACTTTGTATTACATAGACCAAAACTTTATAGTTTAAATGGAACCTTCTTCCAATAACAAAAACAGTTGTTGACTAGATCAATTACTATTCTAAATTAAAAACTAGCCTATACTGTATTATCAAATTGATGTGGAGGAACTAGTTGGTAATCAGATTTTTTTAAACAAAAGTCTTACAGTTGGCTATAAAAAATGTTTATATTTCAGCTGACACATACTTTTTGAGTACCTCTGTACCGTCAAAAAGAAAGAAAGCAAAAGTGGCTACATCGACAAAGCAAAAAAGACATCTCTGCATTGCAACTGAGAAGACTCAATATTTAAGAAAGGCTACATTATAAGAGTCATTCAGAGCCTTTTGTATTTACTTCCAGGACCCAGAAATACCAACCAAATACGAAAGCTCCATATAATGGGGTTACATTTTACCCACAGTGCCTCAGTGTAATCCCAGTTAAGTACCGGTGATGGGAACTTTCTTTTTCAAACCATCACTGCTTCTCTCAATCCACAACCTCTTTTTCTGTGTTGAAGGTTAGACAGATAAACATTTCCAAGCCACTGAAAGACAGAAGCTTCAGATAGGAAAATAGGGATAGGGATCTGAAAATTTCAGATCGCAAGTGACAATCATTTCTGCTGAATGACTTAGGGTAGTGTGTGAATAGGAAACTGCTGACAGTGTATTCTTTCACTAAAGAGAAGAATGAAAAACCTAGTGATCACCTTAGGTGATAGGTATAATTCACTAGGCAGGTAAAATCTGTAGACCAAGGGTGTCCAATCTTTCGTCTTCCCCGGGCCACATTGGAAGAAGAATTGTCTTGGATCACACAACAAATACGCTAACAATAACTGATAAGCTTTTTGAAAAAATCATCAAAAAAACTTTATCATGTTTTAAGAAAGTTTACAAATTTGTGTTGGGCCACTTTCAAAGCCATCCTGGGCCACATTGCAGCCCGCAGGCCACAGGTTGGGCAAGTTTGCAACAGTCGACAGCCATCGGTTTAATTTTGTGCAACTGCGTTTTGCCCCTCGCTGAGTTTCTTCCCATGAGATCCATCCCCAAAAAGTACAAACTCTTCTGTCTCCAGCCCTAATAACTTCCACTAAAGACAAATCCCATTAAGTGGCTTCCCCCTTTTCAGACCAGATGACTCTCATCTATTGTTCCCAGAAGCGGGCTACATGGAATGTTCCTCTAGTCTCTTTCCAGCTCATTATTAAAGTAGGAACTCAATAACCTACTTTTTTGGGGGGAGGGGTTCCCTTTAATATTCATTGTTCTTTTTTTAAAAAATTTTTACTTTACGTTCCAGGATACACGTGCAGAATGTGCAGGTTTGTTAGATAGGTATACATGTGCCATGATGGTTTGTTGCACCCATCAAATCAACTCACCATCTAGGTTTCAAGCCCTGTGTGCATTAAGTATTTGTTCTAATGCTCTCCCTCCCCTTGCCTGCCACCCTCTAATAGGCTGTGTTGTGTGTTGTTCCCCTCCCTGTGTCCATGTGTTCTCATTGTTCCACTCCCACTTATGCGTGGGAACATGCGGTGTTTGGTTTTCTATACTCCGGTTTCTCTTCAGAGAGTATAAATCTTTCGCATTTTTTTTTTTTTTGAGACAAAATTTCACTATGTCACTCAGGCTGGAGTATAGTGGCATGATCTTGGCTAACTGCAACCTCCAGCTTCTGGATTCAAACAATTCTCCTGCCTCAGCCCCTCAAGTAGTTGGGACTGTTCTTTTTCTTTTAACAAAACTCTATGAAAACCAAATTTATACATTGATGTGGAATTTGTGAACCTATTTTTGAAGTTAGGAAAGAAAAAAGAATTCTTATAATGATAAATATGCAGCTGGACGATGATCTAGCAATTCTATTCTAAGTATATTTCCACGATAAGATAAAACATGTGTCCACAGGTCGGGCACGGAGGCTCACGCCTATAATCCCAGCACTTCAGGAGGCCGAGGCGGACAGATCACAAGTTCAAAATATCAAGACCATCCTGGCCAACATGGTGAAACTCTATCTCTACTAAAATACAAAAATTAGCTGGGCATGGTGGCAAGTGTCTGTAATCCCAGCTACTCAGGAGGCTGAGGCAGGAGAAACACTTGAACCAGGGAGGAGGAGATTGCAGTGAGCCGAGATCTCGCCACTGCATTCCAGCCTGGTGACAGAGCTAAACTCTGTCTCAAAAAAAAAAAATGTCCACAAAATGTTTTATATGAGAATAACCATTGTAGCTAATTCATAACGTTCCCCAAATGGAGACAACACAAATGTCCAGCTACAAGTAAATCTGTGACATAATGGTAAAGTGGAAATCTGCTCAGGGGTACAAATAACTAACTACTGATACATTCAGCAACATGAATAAATGTGATTGACTAAAGAAGCCAAAGAAAAATAATACACACCGATGAGGTGCAAAAATATGAAAACATACTAATCAGTGGTAACAGAAGTCAGTAAGTTGTTCCTTTGGGTACGGAGGAGGATATTTACTAGAAAGAGGTATGAGGAAACACTCCAGGATGAAGGAAATATATTATATCTTGTTTGGATAATCAGGATGAAGGAAATATATTATATCTTGTTTGGATAATGGTTATACAGGTGTAAACAATGACCACAACTCATTGAATGGATAACTTGATATCTGTATGTTTTTGTTATGTCAACTATTAATATATTTCTGTTGAAAAAGAATATTTTTTCTCTTTAAATTTCTAATATATCAATGTCGATTCTTTTTGGAAAATGTTGAATGTTATGATTTATGATTACTTCTCCTTAAACAATATTGAAGTGATATTTTTGTTATATTCCGTTTTATAACTTCTACAGCACTAGTATTCTCACTAAGCTTTCTGTCATACTCCCTGTTTTTTCTCCATCATGCTTAAGATAAACAAGACTTTTTTTTTGACCCAATATATATTTCTTCAGAGCAGGAGCTTCTATGTACCATGTGGTTTAAATGAGCATTCTCCCTAACTTAGTAGAAAATCATATCCATTTTTAAGAAAGTAACTCATTGTTCAATCTTTTCTTTATTCCTGGCGATTTAGAGATAAAACATATACTTTCTCATTGAGCAACTGTATCTGCTCTTGGGCACATCTTCTCTGAACAAGTTGGAATAAATGACAATAAAAAGAACGTTCCTCTTGGAATTCATATATGGGAAATCAATTTTTCTATAGAAAGCTGACTAGCCTGTCTCAATCTTCTCTATCATTTTGTATACAAGTAATATAAGAAAGAGAGTAGATGTTCAGATATCTTTATTTTACTTGAATCCTACAGCATTGTAATTGAAATTACAATTGTAATGGAAATGATCATCATAAAGACTCTTTCAAATATTCCAGTTCCCCTTTTAGGATGTGGCACAATTGTACTTACATGAGATGTTGAGATTAGTTACAGCTTTGTTACTTCACTTGACCAGTGAGATATGGGCTAAAGTGGTATAAAATGCTTCTAGGTCTGGTGCGCTCTTTCCCTCTAAAGTGAAGGTGGACAGTATACTCCGCTGTGGCCATTTCCTCAGCCTGAATTACAGGAGGCAGATAGAGCAGAGCAAAATTAGCAGGTGGCACAATGGACGTGTATCATGAGTTGGGAATAAGTGTTGCTTTCAGCTGCTGAGATGTTGAGTTGATTGGTGACCAAGGTAAAATCTAGAGACTGTCACAAATAAGATACTCCTTCTCTGCTTTGAATATCAGTCTGACATCATTCCATTTTTTTTTCATTTTACATTATTTAACCAGAGTAACTAACCAGAGTTATTCTTGCCACTTGGCCATCCGGTTAGCTGCATACTGAGTAAAATTTCTCGATGCCTGAATTCCCTGGACCAGCTCAAACCAGTGATCAATACGTAGCCTAGACTCCTGGCCAAACATCACGAAACAAGAAGGAAAATCAATAACTGCATTCCTAATGCCATCAAGGCATACAATGGGAATTCTGCATGTGGGTCGCAGTGTCCCTCTTCCTCTGGGACGGAGTTTCTACAGCATATTCAGCAGCGTTTAATTAAACTCCCAGATTGTTTGGGGTGTTTTCCTTTGGAGATGGCTGGGATAGTGTTGAATTTCTTCACTTCAGAGGCCTGAAATTCTTACTGTGGCAGAAGTTTCTGTGAATTTTGAATTAATAATAAAATTATCATTTTCAAAGTGCCTGAGAAATGGCACATGACTTATGACCCCACATCAGATATACTCATTCTTTACTAGTGAGGTTATTAGGTGTGACCCATATTTCTTCTAGAGTTTGGCCATCAGGGTTTAATGTTGGGGAGGTAATGCAAAGTATCCCATAAAGCTTATGATTTTAAATAAGTTTATGACTCGAAATCTTGCAGGAATCTCCCCTAAGCTGCTCAAGGCAGTGGTCACCGGTTATACTTTGGGATTGGCCTTTACATTCATATGGGTCAAATAAATCCTTAAGCTAAGATTATTTCTAAACCTTTTTCACTCCCCCTGGACCCATGTGGTCATAATCTGCTCTGAAACTTTTCTTTAATGGGAGTAGTGCAATGCGCAGACCACACTTTTTAATAATGAATTCCTTCAATAATAACTCACACATGGTAATAATGTCTACATCTTCCCATTTGTTGCTTCTATTAGTCAACTTTCCATAGTCCATCATAAAATAGGCATGTACTAAATGCCATATAGGTGATAACAATCAGAAGAGATGTTTTGGGGTCAGCTCAAAAAAACTCAATTACAATACCCTGTTATTTTACCTGGCCAGGTGCGGTGGTTTATACTTACAATCCCAGTACTTTAGAATGTGGGATGATTGCTTGAGCCCAGGAGTTCCAGACTAGTCTGGGCAACATAACAAGACCCTGTCTCTAAAAAATATTTTAGAAATTAGCCAAGTGTGGTGGCATGGACTTGCAGTCTCAGTTGCATGGGAGTTTGAGGCTGAAAGATCACTCGAGCCCATGAGTTCAAGGCTGCCACTACATTCTAGGCTTGCAACAAAGCAAGATCCTATCTCTAAAACTTAAAAAGAAAAGAGTTTTACCTACCTTGTGAGGCCCCAGTTTTCTTTTCCACGCCCAGTAGAATTTTCTGACACAGAGAACGGTAGAAAAGCACATTACTATCTTGTTCTTGATTTATAAGTAATTCTAACATATCTGTACTGTAAGATCATACTCTGTTGATGCGCAAATTCTAGAGAGTTATATAATAGAATGTTATAATTATAAATGTCAAAATGTAATAATATGTTTATGTTATGTTCAGTCCTTGTAATAAATGGCTAATTTTAAAGCCACAAATTATTTTTCTTTACTGCGGAGTGAATTTGATTAATATTCAAATTATATCTTACCTTCTTCTTATAAATAATGTACAGATAAGCATAGTGAAGAAATATTCAATTCTATCACTTTGAGACTAAATGTAATTATATTTTGAAACATGCTCTACCATATATTTCTTCACAATATATGCATCCTTACACACAAGTAGATTAACTGATATGAACTTTTTTTAAATCTGTTTTATTAAAAGATTATTATTTTTGGTAATGTCTGTGACAAAGTTCACGGTTGAGATCTTGAATATTTCTTGACAGAAGAACCTAGCATTAGCGTTGACAACATGTGCTAGAAATGGCTTCCTCAGCAAATTCTTCTTAAGCATCCCCTTCGTTTACCCATTGGCAAGCCTCTCTTCATTTCTGCCTGTTTTCTCAGATGAACTTGTTAGCCTCCAAAGGAATTATATAAGCCCCCAAATGTCTTTCCAATCATGATTCCTTTTTTCTGCTTAACTAAATTAAGTTTTTTTTTCCTGTAACTAAAAATTCTTACTTATAATCATTTACTTCAATCGTTCTATTGTGCTTCTAAAAATTGCTTCTTATTCTGGCTTCTCATTTTGGTGTTTGGTTAGAGAGTAGGAGGAGATGGATAGGTCAGGTAAATAACTAAGACCATTTCTCTATCACACATGTTCCATTTCTCTCCAGTTTCCAGTATTTGCTATCACTGATACAGCACATAGTTAACAGTATCCCAAAATCTATTTTATGACCAACCCTACTGAAGAGTTCTACCCTTTTTATTCTCCAAAATACTCAAGCCACACAACATTTCCTATTACTAAATACAAGAAAATGAGATAAGAAAAGTCATACATCGACCGCATATGAGGCACTTTTCAAGATACTTTATACAATGTCTTCTAATAATTTTATGTACTAGGAATTATGCTGCCCTCTTTTCAATAGAGAATATCAAACGGAGGGAAAGATTGCTGAGATTCATGAGTAAATAACAAAGCCAATGTAACTTAGAGTATCTGACCCTAACTTAATGTAATTTAAACTGTATTATCTTTCCCCATCTAAATTTGCAAATATATTTAACCTTGTATTTCCTTACAGGTCACGGGTGAAAATTAAAGATGGTGTGTGTAAGAGATGACAAATGCAAGTCTTATAAATCCTTTTCCAATTCCCTCTTAATACAATTATCAGTATATCTTGTAGGACTAACTTTAACTTTGGGAGTACTGGTATGCCCTAAAAGCATCAAGGAATCTGAGATCAAAGTGAATAGGGATCAAGACTGGCTCCACAGTTTCTCCTCTGAAAACTATTACAAATTTCAAGAGAGTGACATCAGAGCATTCAACCAAGTGTAAGGTCCTTCAAAGCATAAAGACCTAGACTTGCGGCTGCACAGCTCTAGACTTATATATTTAATTCTAAATACTCCAAGTAGGGTTCATGACTATATAAATGGAAAATATATCACAAAGAAATAATTAATACATTTCAAATATAGGCTGGGTCATTATACCAGCCTCTCTACTTTGTATATGGCTGGAAATTTTTGCTGTAAAATGTTAAAAATAATTTTTAAAATATTGAACCACAAAACATTTAGGTAGATGGAGAAATACCTTAATGTATACATACACAAAACAGAAAAGGATACGATTAAATATGTTAAATAAAAAAGATTTAAAAGATCTGATATTCACAAAAATTATGTTTAGAGGAACAGAACAACACAAAGTGTAGTCAATAGTACTGTAGAAGAAAGCTTATCTCCAATTTCCTGAAACAAATGTTTAAAACTGTGGATCAAAAGAATACCCATTCTATGAGGACAAAAAGATACAAAATGATTGGCATCTAAATATATAGAGATGACGCTGCTGAAATATAATAAGGAATAAACAATATGGAAATCCAAGCAGAAAAATAAATACTAAAGTAAAATAAAACTGAGAACAAACTCACGCTGGCCTAGATTTTCCCTTAATGAGATTTTGTGAAAGAAGATTATTTAAAAGTATATACAAAGTTCTAGATAAAGGAGAATATGACCCAAAAATTTCTTTCAAGTGTGAAGATTGATAACAGATGTTTAGACTTTTAATACTCAAGGAAATAATGCATATTTTAGCTTTTCTTGATAACAACAACAAAAAATAACCTTTTTTCCTGTAATCAACTTAGCTGTTATCCTTCTTTAGCTGTTATCCTCAGCCAGCTAACACAGGAACAGAAAACCAGACACCACATGTTCTTATTCACGAGTGGGAGCTGAGCAATGAGAATGCATGGACATAGGGAGGGAAGTAACACACACTGGGGCCTGTGGTCGGGGGTGCAGGCTCAGGGAGAGCATCAAGAAGAATAACTAATGGATGCTGCGTTTAATATTTAGATGATGAGTTGATAGGTGCAGCAAAACACCATGGCACACGTTTACCTGTGTAAACAAACCTGCACATCCCACACATGTACCCTGGACCTTAAAATAAAATGATATGAAAAATTATCAGCACACAAAAAATAACAATGAACTTAGCCAATCAAGAGATGAACCAAAACAAAAACTCAAGAATAGAAAAATTATGGGGAAAACACCGGTTTTGAGCAGTGACTTTTAAAATATAGATTAAAGGTGAAAAAATTCTAAATATTATAGTTACAGAAAGTAGGCAAATAACATCTGTTTTCTAATGAACAATCAGTATGTGTAGTTTAAGTAAGTAAAGCCCAGGTGCGTATAACCTCATATTTCATAGTAAGAGTTAATACCAATGTCTGAAATTACAATTTGTCACAGAAAATAATCACTTATGATAACAACTTTTACTATCGTACTCAAAATGTTCTGTTAGAGGTAGCTTTTCAAAAGTAATATTTTTATGAAGAAACATATGTGTCTACAATTTAATAATTGCTTCAGCTTTACTTCTATTTTTGTTTCTGACATTCCATGTATGTATATAGATGGAAGAGCAAGACCCTGTTGCAAACAGATATATACATATTTTATGTTTATTAATATTCTTGAGAATATCTTATCATGAAATATAATTATTAGATATATTAATTAAAAACTGTCAAAAATCTGTCATGGTTTTCCCTAAAACTCCTATTTTATCACTTACCTTCTATTTGCAACACCTACGAAATACATTCCATTAAATATTTTAAAATAGGCTCAGAGTACATACAGTGTAGCATAGTAAAAACAGCAACAACTAAAAGTTGGGGAAGGCATTTCCACTTTTTAGTTTAATGGATTTACCAAGCGATATGATTTGACTGTGTGTCCTCACCCAAATCTCATCTTGAATTGTAATCCCCAATAATCCACACTTGTCATGGGAGGGCCCTGATGGGAAGTGATTAGATCATGGAGGTGGTTTCCCCCATGCTGTTTTTGTGATAGTGAGTGAGTTCTCACAACATCTGATGGTTTTATGAGCATTTGGCAAGTTCTTCCTTCTTTCATTCTCTTCATTCATTCTTTCGTGAAGATAGTGTCTGCCTCCCCTTCACCTTCAGCCATGATTGTAAGTTTCCTGAAGCCTCCCAGCCATATGGAACTGTAAGTCAATTAAACCTCTTTATTTTATAAATTACCCAGTCTTGGGCAGTTGTTATAGCAGTGTGAAAAATGGACTAACACGCCAAGTTGCTTAACTGAAATTTAAGTAAGCGTTCACTTAGTGGTAAGTACAATGTGTTGGGGGAAGGCGCCTTTTGTGTTTAAATCCCCCTTCAAACCTGCCTCACACTTCTGCTCTCCTGGTCTGCTCATTGGCTATTCTGATCGTCTCCTGATCTTTAGGTACACATAATTCGATACTTAGGTCTCTTCATTATTCTGAATACTTATTACTGTATATCGATATAGCTCCTGTTTTTTTTTTTTCTGCTCTAGCTTGAAACACCTGCACATGATTTTATTTCTGTACCCAATGTATAGGCAGTTATTCTTGATGCATTTATAGATTTTGTGTACTCTGAGCTCACTTTATAATTTGTACTGTGGTCACTGTCTTAGTTTGTTTTCTGTTGTTTACAACATAATACCTTAAACTGGAAAATTTATAAAGAAAAGGAATTTATTTCTTACATGATGGAGGCTGAGAAGTCCAAGGTTGAGCAACTACATCTGGTGAGGACTTTCTTGCTGACAGGCACTCTCTGCAGAGTTCTGAGATGGTGCAGCGCATCACATGGTGAAGGAGTTAAGCATGCTTGCTGAGATCTGTCTTCTTCTTTTTCTTGGAAATCCAATCTATCCGTCTCACTCTTCTATAACTCCTTAATCCATTAATGCAGGAGTGAAACAATACATTCATGAGGACAGAGATTACGTAACTCAATCACTTCTTAAATGCCCTGCCTCTCAATACTGCCATATTGAAGATAAAGTTTCAACATGAGTTTTAGAGGAGACAAAAATTCAAACCATAGCAGTCATGGTTTTAACACAGCAGTCATGGTTTATGTTCTCAGTTACTCCTGTCACCTGTATCAGTTGTCGTCAGTGGAGAAGTCTCTCAGGAAGAAACTAACTTATAAATATTAATTATTACATTGTAATATTAGAAGAGTTTTCTCTCCTTTATATTCTGTTATACCTCCTTAACTGATGTTGATGTTTAATATAAATTCTCTATATTAGATATATAAAGATGAATTAAACATGTATTAAATCAAAGGAGGCCAATGGATCATACACAGGAGACACTACAAAAGCGTTAGTTCCCATAAATATTCAGGAGATAGAAATGAGAACAAGTCAATCTGAGGTCATTTTGCTGGTGAGAGACCACCTTGACTCCCTCACGGAGATAAAGGTGTGCTAGGTTATGTGAAATCCCTTTTCAGTGGTTCTCAGAGCACTGAACTGAGAGAAAGGAAAGAATCCCAATCCAAAGGCTCTACCAGGAATGAATTATTCATTGTAAATACTGATTAATTTATAGTTATTATAAATCATAGGTACTTGTCCTCATAGTGCGAGTTGATTGGTGTGATGATCTGCAAGAGGAAGTTCTTCTAAATCATATGGTTAATAATTGTCCTTGATTAAATGAAGATTAATTTTGATCAGGTAAAGAAAGTAAATATGATTAGAAGCAAACTCACAAAACAGTAATCGGACTTTATTTTTAAAGAGACACACGAAAGTATTTTGAGCATGGAGACTACATTCAACGGGGTATGTTCATTCAGTCATGGCTACTGAATATAAATGAGATTGTCTATGTTTTTGAAAAGTGGCAATAAAAGCATGTATTATATTTTCATAAATAATTGTAATGGGCAGCTTATTCTACAAAACATAATAATTGTTCCAATTACTCCAACCTAGACTTAATGAAACACTAGATTTTCCTGAAATATTGGATGAAAGAAATTATATGCAAAAGTCAATGTGGTATAACTAGCTAACCAAGATGATCAGAAAAGGGAAGCAGAAACTTACTGTGGCTATGGATGGTTTTTCACAGCTAAATATTGACAGAAGAGAAAATCTATCATGTGATTGGTGGCCTTCAGTGGATCCTTCCTGTGTTAGTTTACTAGCACTTCTTTAAAAAACTGTACAGGTAATGGGTCTAAACAGTAGAAATTCATTTTATCACCATTTTAGAGGATGGAAGCCTGATAAGAGGTGTCAGTGGGGTTGGTTTCTTCTGAGGTCTCTCTCCTTGGCTTGTAGATTGCCATCTTCTCCCTGAGTCTTCATGTGGTCTTTCTTCTGAATGTACCTGTGTTCCTATTTTAAAATAAGAATTTTTAAAAATATGGATTTTAATATCACATTTTATATATAAAATATTTTATATTAAAATTTTAGTATTTTAATTAAAATTTTATATTTAAAAATATATTTTATAAAATATATTTATAAACATATTTTATATTAAAATTTTCATATTTTATCTTAAAATAAAAAATTTATGTTTATAATATAAGGATGCCATTCACACTAGATTAGGACCCCTTATGATGACATCTTTTAAACTTAACTGCTCTTTAAAGGTCTTATGTTCAAATATGGTCACATTCTGAGGTACTGGGGGCTAGAAATTCAACATATGAATTTTGAGAGAACACAATTTAGTGCATAATGCTCTCTTTACAAAAAAACCCCTTTATATCCTTTTAACACTATCCCAATCAATTTGAATTTGAAAACATCTGAGTTCACTTGTATGAAAAGAAGTATGCTAGTCTCTGAGGATGGAAATGTGATAAAACAATTGGATTCTGCCTTCAGTGAGATTACTCTGGAGGAATAAAAAATAAATCTCTTAATGACAAAGTCACATTAACTTTAAAAGGTAGAGACACTTTGAGAAGGGCTTTAATTTGAGAACAAGGTTTTATGGAAGACATCACATGTAAGTAACATCTACTAGGTTTCTAAGAATGTTTAGTATTTTTCTGGGTTCCTATGGAAGGAAAAACTTTCAAGACCATTTAAGCAGACTTTGCCAAACAAGAAATGTGTAACAAGATAAAATTCCAACCAATTGCAGTATGCTTGGCATAATTGCATCACAAAAAGAGGACGTGGAAATAAATGAGGCGTAGGAGCACAGGTACCTTCCATGGAAGAATCTCATAATAATTATGCAGAGGGAAACAAAGCCAGTGAAAACAACAAAAAGGCACTTGTACTATCATTTCATCTTATACACTTCTAGAAAATGCAAATCGATCTATAGAAGAATGAGAAAATTTGGGAGGGGGCATCACACACACCTATTTATATTATTGACTGTGATGAGGGTTTCAAAGTTGAGTACATATGTCAAAACTTATCAAATTTTCCACTTTAAATGAATGCAGCCTTTCAATTGTGTTTTTCAATTCTATATTCTTACCTCTATATTCTTACTTACATTCTTTATTATATACATATTACATATATTTTATATTTAATATATGTACAGATATGTATAAATATTTGACTATAATGGTTATGTTCACAACAGTAACGTACCTCACAGACATCCAGCCACAGAGAACTTAATGGACCAGATGCCCCAGCTGCTTTGCCCTAAAATCCATGGCTACATTTGTGCAATGGCCATGATTCCCACTGGCTGCTCCTTGTCAGTGGCTGGGTGAAGCAAGGTTAAGGGAAGCTTATTCTTGAAGGACAAAGACCTTCTCTGACTTCTAAATTTTGCTAACAACTTCCTGATAGTGTTGCTAGACCTTTCTTAGACTATGCAGCAATCTAACATTCTTTCACGAGACTTTTTTCCTTGTATCTCTTACTCACTCAGGCTCGGATTTGCATTGTGATCTAATGTCTCCCGCAGCCTTTCCTTGTTTGCGCCATTCTTTCTTTCACAGCTGTTTTCTCTAATTAAATTCTTTCATGTTTATTCCTATCATAGATTCTTCTTCTTACAGGATCCAAACTAGCCCAAGTAGTACCAAGAAAACAGATGGTAAGGTGGGAATTTTGGATTGACTCACCTGCCCATGGCAAGCGAAGAAGACATTGTCTTGGTCGGTTTATGGGGCACAGATAGTCCCTAGTGCAAGGGAGTGGCTTAGTTGCAAAAGATTTCACCAGTAGTAACCTGGAAAAAATATAACTGTAGAGAAGGATTCTTTGACTGGAGCAGTAACACAGGCATCTGAAAAATACGAGGAAATAATTTCTACAAGGATAGTAGGTTTAAGTATTTACCCTTTATATTGTAGGAGAACATGCAGAACGATAATAACAGAACTCTTAAGCAGTTAATGTCTGCGTGAGAGTCAAAGAACTCCTAATAGGTTACAAAGTGTCCTTTATTTGTATAATGAAAGGGTATATGGTGGTTAGTGGCAAGTGGAAGACTCTAAAGTAATAGAAGTCCAGAGGTATTTGAACACTCAATCATGGCAGTCTGATAAGTGGATGTGTGTGTTCTAATAAGGAAAACTTGGATACCAAAAGATATGAGGAAGACATGGCCAGGTGCGGTGGCTCATGCCTGTAATCCCAGCACTTTGGGAGGCCAAGGTAGGCAGATCACGAAGTCAGGAGTTCAAGACCAGCCTGGCCAACATGGTGAAACCCTGTTTCTATTAAAAAATATAAATAAATAAAAATAAATAAATAAAAATAAGAGAATATCTATCCTTCTCTAAAAAGAGCTGGATCTTCCACTGTACTGGAAGCTGCTGCATAAATCTTTCTCTGGCAAGGCAATATGAAACCCTTCAGAGGCTGACTCCACCTACTTCCAGATTGTCAGCTTGATACCTAAGATTAAATCTCAGCATAATCAAGCTAGCCATGTGTTGGGCTTCATAAAGGAGGAAAGAGACTCTGGAATTAAATAATTGCCATAATTAGCTGGCTGAAACTAAGTCACTGGGAGATTAACCTTGGGATTTGTTGGTTTTTTTGAGGGTGCCTGATAAAGGAGAACTGGAGTGTAAGACTAGATAAGCAAGAATGTAATGACTTGAGAGTGCTTCCTTGGTATATATAATTTAACATCTTAGTAAGAATTCCAGAGAATATGACAAACTTGCTGCTGAGTGTAATTATTAGAAGTATAATTAAAAAATGTCTAAATCTCTCCCAAGTGGAAATGCCTCGGTTGCCATGGCAGATGGCAGAGAAAGAAGTGAAGAGGCTGAAAGAGATGGGCATGCTAAATTGGACATATTATGTTAAGTCCCAAAGTGCCCCAGAAGATTAGTTTCCATGGAAAGTCTCAGAGGTTACATAGTTCACAAAGACTATCAGAAGAGAGGGTGGGGGGCAACAGTATCACTTAATTATTTGATGTCTACCCTGAAGACCATGGATGACAGAAACTGAGGTTGTAACAGAGCCAGTAGATCTATATCTATTAGGAAGAAGTGGATCCCTACATGCCTATTAATAATAAAGGCCCGTGGTGGCCCTTACTGCTGGCATCTAAGATACTGGAATTTCTATGATGACTGCCAGAGTTAGAAATGGGGCCAAGGAAATATGACCAATACAGTTGTCCCCAGAGGCAAGATAGTTGAACAGGCAACAAATGTGCTCCTTAACATCTATAACAACAATGACGAAAAGATTAGAGAATCAAGAATCTGAAGGTAATTGCCTAACTAAAAAGCCGTGATTCTGTTCAGATTATAGACTTGAGATGATATTGAGATCCTGAACTCACTGATCAAAGGTAGGAATGGGTCTCTAGAACACAGGGCTCTATAACACCAGTGAGAGAATATATTGTGACAATTCCTAATTTCTTTTCCAAAATGTCCTAAAACCGTTTACTTGGCTGGTGATAAACTGAGACAAAGGGAATACACAGGCATTTCAAGGACTCTTAGACACAAATTACAAATGGATATTAATACCACAGGACTCATGCTATTATCACAGCCCTGTGCTGCACTGCGGTTCCCTGGGACTAGTCCTGGCAAAAATCAACCTCACAATGTGTCTGAGTATCCACCCAGTGGTCCTCTTCCCAGTTCGCATCTACATGTTTTGAAATGACATGCTTTGTAACTGGAGTAATTGCCACATTGGATCTCTGATCTGTGGAGGAAAGGCTATCATGATGAGGAAGATTAAAAAGAAGCCTATAAAACTGCCACCTCTTTCCATCCCAAAGCCAAGATAGTAAATCCAAAGCAGTATCACATTCTTGTTGGGGAAGGCAGTGGAGGAGATAAGTGTCAATATTAAAGCAATAAAGGATACAGATGTGGTTGTCTATAATTTATCTCCATTTAATATGTCAGTTTAGCCAGTCGAATCCAAATGAAGTCTGAAGAATGACTAGAGCCTACAGAGGACCTAACGAGGCAGTAGTTCTGACTACACAGGCTATGCAACACATTGTATCATTTCTTAATGAATATTTCTGATATGCAGACATTGAGTTGGTGAACGTGTTCTTTTCCATTTCAAATATAAGAGGACCAGAAGCAGTTTGTATTTAACATGGAAGGGACAACTGTATGTATTTACAATTTTGACTTAGAACTATGTTAAGTCTTCTACCCTCTGTCATAATCTAATCCAAGTAGATCTGGACAACCTGAACATTTCACAGAACATAACACTGATTCATTACATCAATAGCATGAGCTTTTTACATAGGACAAACAAGAGGTGGTTAGTATATTAAAAGTCTTGGTGAAATATGTGCCCCCCCAAAGATAAGAGATACACTCTACAAAGACTCAGGTACTAGCCACTTTAGTGAAGTTTTTAGGAGTTGAAAACAATGCTAGGATGTCTCATGCAAAGTGAAATAAAAATTATTGCAACTTATATTCCCTACTACAAGGAAAGAAACACAGCACCTCTTACCCATTGGGTTAGAGGTATCATATTTCCCACATAGGGTCACTACTTTGGCTCATATACTAAAATTATTTGGAAAGCTGTCAATTTTGAGTTTGTCTTCTAGTAGGAATGGATTTTTTTTTTGCAGAAGTGCTAAGTCACTGTGTTTCCACTTCTGCTGTCTGGACTATACAATGCAGCACACCATGTTACAGTGGAGGTGTAGTAAAAGAGTAAATGATACGGTTGATGAGAAGATCGGGAAAGAATCAGAGGGCATTTCTTTGAAATTCTGGGGTAGGTTTGTGCCATATGCAACAATTACACACCTTTTGAGAAACAGCTTTTGGCATGTTACTGAGGCCAAATATTTGACCAGAGGATACCAAGTAACTATGCCTGGAACTTCCCACTGTGAGCTAGATTCTGTCAGGCCTATCAACTCCTAAAGTCATGTGAACCCGGTACTAGTCCATAGTAAGACAGAAGTGTTACATGCAGTCTCAAGCGTGAGCAAGACCAGAAAGCATGAATGAGCTGCATTGGCAGGTTTCTCAGACCTCCATGTCACTTATCACCATTGCATGCCTACTACTGCCTGGGCGTACGTTACATAGGAAGGCCTATATGACCACCTGAAAGATGATGAACAGCCTAAGTAGGGTTTATAGGCAAGTTAGCTCAGAACATGGGTGCAACCTGAAGAGGGACAACAACTGCACTACAGCTAGATTTGAGAGTAGACTTGAAAGAGAGTGGAAAAGAAAAATATTTCTAATGAGTGGAACTGTAAGTTGTGCATCTGTTCATCCTTTTGCATGGCAGAAGAATGGCCCACGTTGAGTTTATATACAGACCCCTGGACAGGAAAGAACTAGGAAGTTAAATATAAGGGCATCTAGGCTAGATCCTGCTAATATACCTATGGCAGAAGATAAAGTTTGTTGTGTCATTTGTTAACTCCCACAAGAAAACATCCACTATAACCAAGTCACTGAACAGCCAAGTAGACAAAATGACTCAGCCAATGTATGGAAGCTGATCTTCATTGTCAGTCACTGCAGAAATGGTATAACAGGCACGTGAATGTAATGTAATGGTGTCAGAAACGGAGGCTACTTATGAGACTGGCAGCACAGACTTACCAAGGCTGATTAGCTACTATTCCTGAATAACCAACTTCCCAGCAAGAGACCAACACTGCGCCCTTGATATGACATTATTCCTCAAAGATCTCAAATGCTTTAAGTAGATACTCATTGAGTATGGTCAATATTTTAAACTGTATATTATTATCGAGGGTTTAGTAAGATTGTATTTTTTGTGACAATTACTGAGGTTAAACATTGTTTCTGAAATGTATTAGCCATTTGAATAGTTTATTTGAGGGGCATGTTATGACACCAGACCATTTTAAATTACCAGTTAGCCCTTGAATAATGCAGGGTTATGTGCACCAAACCCCATGCAGTTGAAAATCTATGTGTAAATTTTAACTCCCCAAAAACTTAACTATTAATAGCTTACCAATAACATTAAAGGTTGATTAACTCCATTTTGTATGCCATATGTATTATATACTGTATTCTTATAATAGAGCATGCCAAAGAAAAGAAAACATTAAGAAAATCATAAAAGGAAAAAATACATTTACTATGTATTAAGTGGAAATGAATCATCATAAATGTCTTCATCCTCATCATCTTCAAGTTGAGTAGTCTAAGAAAGGGGGAAGAGCAAGAAGAAGAGGTGGTCTTGCTTTCTCAGGAGTGGCAGAGGTGGAAGAGGTGGTAGGAGGGGGCCGAGAGAGGCAGGCACACTCAGTGCAACTGTTGAAAAAGTCTGTGTGTAAGTGACCCACACGGTTCAAACCCGTGTTGTTCAACAGCCAAGTACATTTATATATTGTGGGAAAACTCTTGTTTAATATTAAGTTTTTTAAATATTTTATTTTATTTCCTCTCTCTCTCTCTCTCTTTCCTTATTCTCCCTCAATGGTGTTTTTGCTGAACAAAGTTCTTGAAACTAGCATAGTCTAATTTGTCAATGCTGTACTCTTTAAAATTATTTACTTATAAATAATGTTTTCCTTTCTTTTACAAGACTTATTTTAGACAAATATTTAAATTTGTTGTCTACCTACAATTGATTTTTATGTACAGCATGACTTTTGGAACAAGATTTGTTTTTTCATTATTGATTTTCTGTTGACTAGAATTTTCTGATGTATGGGATTTCAGCATGTTTCTGTCCAGCGAGAAAGGCTAGAAGATAGGAACAAAAACTGTATAGTGACACTTTTCTAAAAGGAAAAAAGTTTTTGAAATATAGGTGCAAACATTAGCACTAGGGAGGAAAAAAACATAACATTTAAGATCTCACTCAGCTAATAAAACAGAAACAGAACCTGTTAAACCAGGTGGAATACAATATGGGGATGAAGGCAGCAGACCACATTGCCATGTATGTACCTATGCAACAATCCTGCATGTTCTTCACATGTACCCCGAAACCTAAAATGCAATAATATGTATATATATTTATGTTACATGCTTTCATGTAGTAACTCTCTACTATCTCTATTCAAATATCATAAAGTTAATTTAACAAAAAAATGCACTTAGAATATTCCCCACAAAATTCAATATTTAAAACCACAAATAAAACCACAAATGAATAAGTTGTTAGAACAACCACTAAAATTATACAGAAATTAAAAGATTCCTGAGACAAATTTCTATATGAAATAACATCAGTCAAACTAATTTGATAATGTCTTTGTTTTACGTGTTGAGAAACTTTAAAAATTTTAATATGAAATGTTAAAATGCAGATAAAATAATATTGTAGGTGCTCATGTACCATGATCCAGACATTAAAGGCTCTTCTTTAAATATGTTAATTAAAATATCATTTTAACTATTTTTGTTTTATTTTTGTCAGGTTGCTAATTTACATATAGTCATTTACTTGTCATTGCAATAGAACACATTACAGGTAGGTTGCATTTAGACATATGAACAATAACCTTAATAAAATGGCATTATTGTTCTCCAGTAAATGAAAGTAATCTAAAATAGACTTAAACCTATATACATGGTAATTGCAGATTGTTACTGAATGGACAGTGGACTATGTGATAAATGGTGGGGTCAATAAGAAGAGTTTAATATTAATGTCATATCCACTTTGAAAGGCATAAATTGAGGTTATATAGAGAGTTTAATCTGCACAGTTTAGTATATTCTAAGAAATTCAGAGGTTTTTGTTACAGCATTTCTGTACATGGATTTCATGAATTATTCTTTCATTTGGAAGGACCTCTTCATTCAGAAACTCCTCATTATCTCACTCCATGCTTTCTTTTACCTAAATAAACCATTAGTCTGAAGGAGGTGGGGAGGAGGGTAATATTTCACTCTCTCAACAGAGCCATTCATTATATAAACACACAACTATTGGACAGAACAGTTATTTACTAGGTGAATAATTAAATTGGAATTTCAAAAATATTGATTTGTGAGGAGAGAGATTTAAAGAGAAGAGAAAAATAACAAGAAAGAAGGCAAGTAGTATTCATTAATAATAAAGATCAAGTCAATACCCGGGTAAAACAACAAGTAACATCTTAAAGCAATAATTTTATCCTCTATGCTTGATTATACATATGAAGCTAGTGATGGTAGCTTTGTATATAGGCTGTAGGCTTTAGCAGGTTTATTCCTGGTATCTTTGCTTCTGCCTTTCTCAATCATTATATATTTCACATAAATTTATATGTATTAAAATAAACTATATAATGGCTAAATTATTCTAGCCTTGCTTCAAAGGATTTCCAGAGTAATATACTTGTTTTAGAGATGGGATTAATAAGTTCTCTACATTAAATAATGCCCCTGAGACCTCAGATTTTGCTGCCATTTTAAACATGTATATATATATAATTACATTTTATATTTTATTGCATTTTGAATAAAATTAGCATGGAAATTAAGTGTCTAAGATATGTTTCAGAATTCAGAAATTTTCAGAGTATAGAAAGAGGATATGATGCCTGCACAGTATAAACTGTATACTTTGTAACAGGTCTAGTGTGTTAGGGGCTGCAGTTTGTAATAAAAAATCCTAATATTTTTATAAGGAAATGTTAAAATATTCCAACCAAGTGAAATAAATACAGACAACAACTAAATCTGTATTTCTTTTTATTATTATTATTATACTTTAAGTTCTGCGATACATGTGCAGAATGTGCAGGTTTGTTACTTACGTATACACGTGCCATGGTGATTTGCTGCACCCATTACCCAGTCAACTACATTAGGTATTTCTCCTAAAGCTATCCCTCCCCTAGCTCCCCACCCCCTGCTATCCCTATCCTAGACCCCACTCCTTGACAGGCCCTGGCGTGTGATGTTCCCCTCCCTGTGTCCATGTGTTCTCATTGTTTGACACCCACTTATGAGTGAGAACATGAGGTGTCTGGTTTTCTGTTCTTGTGTCAGTTTGCTGAGAATGATGGTTTCCAGCTTCATCCATGTCCCTGCAAAGGACATGGACTCATCCTTTTTTATGGCTGCATAGTATTCCATGGTGTATGTGTGCCACATTTTCTTTATCCAGTCTATCATTAATGGACATTTGGGTTGGTTCCAGGTCATCAGGTCAGAATTTGAAACTAAAGAAGATCAAGTCAGATACATTTTGCTTCCAAATGAGATACAAAACATAAATATATTTAAAGCTGTTTGGACTTACTTCCTAAAATAGAATGCCTTGTACCAAAACAAATCAAAACAAATAAGCTTATCTTTGTGTAAATCTGAGTCTATCTTCTATTGGGGTGATAATGAAGTCTCCTCTGCTTTAACCTTTACACAGAAAAGGTAGCCTGAAGCCACCTGATCCTAACTAATCAATTATTTTTACATATTTCTAAATATAAATTCTCCTATTTATTATGTAATCATGTTCACTAGATTTCTTTGAACTTGTTTCCTGGTCTACTTTAGTTATCTGAAAAGTTTAATTCTCCTCCATGAAATGTTATTCACTCAACTAAATCTCCAGAATAAAATAACAATACAGGTAGTACAGCATCTTTAAATTTCATTAATAGCAATGAAAAATAAGCTTATCTGTCATAATGTTATTATTCACTAAGATATTCAATTACTTTTGAATCAATGCTTATTGAATTCCCTACAGAACAAAAGGAAATTTGAAAAGAAAAAATATGTATTTTATAACAAGAACAGTAAATTTGAATGTGTTGCACATGTGTACATGCTTGTGTTTTTATGTGTACTTGAGGGAATTGTGTGGAAATATTTTGACACTTTCAAACACGTGTTTATATAGGAAATCATGTCATTGAGTTGGCAATGACAACTCAATGACATGTCCCTTGTTCTTGTTTACAGGTTGGTTGTCTCAAGGAAGCAAACTTTGAGAGGAACTTTACATACAAGATTGTAATTATGGATCACTTTCTTGAAATTAGTACCTAGAGTAAGATTTGAATGAGAAAGTTATTTTTGGCCAAGGGCTAGTCCTAAGAGAAAAACTCATTAGAGAACTATCAGCTGGGGGAAAAAATCCTTTCATCCTGTAAGTCAGGATTTATTCCTTTAAGATAATAAACTTATTTTGGAGTGACATTGAGTTGAAATAGGAAGATTAATGGAATGCATTGCCACCCTGTAAAAAAAAAAAGCTGTTTTCTACTCTACACTCTCACATAACCCTTGCGATACAAAATGTGTGGACGTTTTTTATACCAAGCAATTCAATGATCTGCACATCCCATATGATTGGCCTACAATTTAATTCAATTCTTATACTGCCTACCTGGTTTTAGCATCAGATACAATTTACTGGCTCAGTCTCACAAAACTGCCCTCACTTCAGATGCCAATCATAAGTCCATGTATCTCTTCTGACTTTTGATCCACTGGTTGTACATCAAGGGTTTTCACAACTCCCCACAGGGTTTAATAATTTGCTAGGACAGAAATGAGAAAAACAGTAACTTACTAGATTACTGGTTATTGATAAAAGAATGTTTTTTAAAAAGTATAGGAAGCCATTGTTTTGGACTAAGCTCCTGTACTCGGCCTCTGTAGACCAGACTAAAAACCAAAATGGAGTCACCCATGCTAAAGTCCCATATCACCAAACTAAAGCTAAGTTGTTATCTAACCTTTTGAGAAATCAGGAAACATAACAACCAATTTCCTAAACAGGCCAGATTCAATCTTCTATTGAGGTAATAATGAAGTCCCCTCTGCTTTAATCTTTACACAGAAAAGGTGGCCTGAAGCCACCTGATCCTAACTAATCAATTGTTTTTCTAGTGTTCTCTCTCCCTGCCCCTGCCTTACAAGGAAGGTGCTTTGAAATGACCAATCTGCTTTTGTTTTCTGCTTCTTCTCTCTTCAGTGCCTTCTGTCTACAAAACCAATCCTCTCTGTTCAACCTGTTGGAACACTTATTCTATATCATAAAATAAAGTGCTGCCAGATTCTAGAATTACAATAGAGGCAATTGAGATATTTAAACTTGTGAGCTGAGAAAACCAACTGGATGCCCCTGTATAAACTTAGATGGACCCAAATGTTAAGGAAACAAAGCTTTCCACTGAGAATCCAGGCCTGGCTGACAAGGAAAATTTCTAAATTTCTGGGGCTAAACACCCTAATAATAGGAGCTCTCTGACTGGAAAGAGAGCTGACCTTACAAATTCTTTTCTGATAAGCTCCTGCAGAATTTAGGCCAGTTTCAGCCAGCTTATAGAAGCTGTGCATAGATAATCTTTTGTCCTATAGTTTACTTTTTGGAAACTACCTTTGCAAACATTACAGTGGTAAGGGGAATCTGACATTACTGACTCCATCTTGCTTCTACCAGGCTAAATTTCTTTTGCTCCTTTTTGTGTGGAGGCCATAATAGTCCCTTACTTAAGCCGATCCCCTCCTTTTCTAAAATAAATAAAACCGTATTTATAAAGACTAACAAAAGGTCATAGGGTTAGAATTTTGGTAAGAGCTTGAACTTTGCTGAGCAAATACCTGCCATGGCTGAGCTTGCTTTTCTATAAGCTGCTTACTGCTCCAGAGTCACATAACCAAGGGAGCACAGGTTATCAATTCCCCAACTACTGCTATAGATAACATCACTATTGCAAAACCTAATGAACTGGTCTTTGATATATATTTCAGATATAGCATTTCAGCAGACCAAGAGACATCACCTGGTCCTGAGATGCTCTCCCAGGAATTGACTCAGTTGCAGAAAGACAGTTAAGACAACCATGTGTTTTCATCCCCAATCAATTGTTTCAGTTCCCTAGACCCTTGTCGACCAAAGTTCCCTTAGAAGATACTAGCCTCAAAATTTACAGGGAGACAGATTTGAGAAATACCTCCTGTTCTTTCCCTTGGCTGCTCCTGTGATTACTAACCTCACTCTTCCCTGCAATCCCTGCTGTTCCCAGTGCATTGGTTTTTCTGGGCACTGGGTAAGAAGAACCCATTGAGTTGTGACAGTTTGATGTAAAGAGCCAAATTTCACCTCATTTTAAAGAGAAAATCCTACTCCAGAGTGAACCAAGATGCATGCTATATATTGTGCTGTTTACTCAATCAGCATGCACTTGATTCCCCTCATACATATGTATAGCTTTTTCCCCAAATTTGCTAAATGCGTGTGATACAGATCCTTTGAGGCATAAAATCCAACCTGTCCTTCCCCTCTTTGAAGAGAGAGAAACTTGGATCCATACTGGAGATTTCCCTTACCAGCATGCCAATCAGTATTACTAGCATAACTCTTTTCTGCTATTTAGCCATTCTAGTGGTCTTTCAGATGACAAACTAAATTTATTGAAATTTTGTCTATTGACAAAGTTAAAACTCAGGAACAGCCAGACAGAAGAGATGCATAAGGCAAGGTATAAGGGAGGAGTGCACCCCATTCTCAACATCTCTAGGTATTCATCAACCCAGAAGTTCTCCAAACTCTTTTGCTTAAGGATTTTATGGAGGCTTCATCACAAAGACATGATTTACTAAGTCACTGGCCATTGGTAATTAAACTCAACGACTGTCCCCTCTCCCTTTCTTGGAAATGTGTCTGAATTGGTGCTGAAAGTTTCAACCCTCTAATGATATGTTTGGTTTCTCTGACAATCAGCTTTTCCATCCTTGGAGAGTTTTGAAAGTTACTTTATTAACAAACTCAGGTGTGATTGAAAGGGGCTTGTTATGGATAACAAAAGATGCTCCTTTCTCCTTTATAGCTCCAGAATTACTTCAGAAAACTGGGAACAAGAACCTAAGATTTAGCAAAAGATGTTCCAGTTGATCTTTAGACATGGGATTTACCCTGGTTTTAGGAGCTCTGGCCAGGAACCTAGGACCAAAACCAGAAATACATATCTCTTTATATCACAGTATTGCATCTTGCTTCTGTAGCAGATTTTTAGGGATTTTAACCGGTATTTATTTATTTATTTTATTTAATTAATTAATTAATTTATTTATTTTTGAGACAGAGTCTTGCTCTGTTGCCTTGGCTGGAGTACAGTGGCACAATCTAGGCTCACTGCAACTTCTGCCTCCTGGGTTCAACCAATTTGCCTGCCTCAGCCTCCTGAGTAGCTGAGACTACAGGTGCACACCACCATGCCCAGCCAGCTTTTATATTTTTAGTTGAGACAGGGTTTCACTGTGTTTGTCAGGCTGGTCTCAAATTCCTGACCTTGTGATCCGCCTACCTCAGGCTCCCAAAGCACTGGCATTATAGGCATGAGCCACCTCGCCTGGCCTTTAACTGGTATTTATATCCCCCTACTTCATCACACATTTCTTCTTCCCCTTACTCCTGGATAATACCTGTTAAGACCTGAGACAACACTTCTGGATGACACCTGGCTTACCTGATTGTGTGACATAATACTAACTCCTAAGAAGTCTGAGTCCCTGTATGCCATGCTTTTCTCAAGCTGTGGCTATTGGACTTGTCCATTTATGGTCAAGATAGGACAAATAAGTATCAGAAGACATCTCAAAAGATCTGCTGGTTATGAAAGTCCTTCTTCCCTGCTTTCCTTGTCTGAAGAATTCTACTTATTCTTGATGATCAGAGCTAATTATTTCCACTCAGATTTTTGACTCTTTTTTCAAGTCTGTTAGTGTTTTGGCATCAAGAATCTAAAAATCACTAGACAGTAGCTTACCTAATGGTTTAATGAAACTGTTGCTCTGCCCCCTGTTAGAAGTATCTTTGATCTAGGAAACAGTACCTCTAATCCCATAGGAGTTAGAGTTACAGTGATGAGAAAGAAAAATAAGAGGGTCATGGGGATTAATGGTAAGAGGTCCACTCTTGCTTTCACCCTTCTACCTATTGGTGACAAAGCCATTCTTTACTATAGTATGCCACCAGCTTTTAGGCTATATGGTACATTATGAAACCAGTAGATCACATATCATGTGCCCATTGCCATACCTTCTTTCCTGAAGAGTAGGTCTCATAGTTAAATGTGATGTTACGTAGGATCTCATGCTAGATATATTCAAACTTTTAAGCCCTTGGATAATGCAACAGTCAAGGATCTGGAGATAGAAAAGGTAAATTTGTGCCCAGAATAGATGTAGACTCTAGTCAATATGAATTCCTGCCCTTTCCAGAGTGGCTGGCTAATAAAGAATCAACTTTCCACCCCAAGTGACTGGTTAGTCTCTTTCAGGGAAGGTGCCATATTAAGAGATTGGCAATGGTCTCTGTTGCTAGCAGGCTGGGGTCAGTAACTAGGTCAGTGGGAGTCTATGATGTTAAACTCCTGCTTAGCTTCAATTTCTGTTATTATAGCTGAGCTATTCTGTCTACTTAGGTATTTAGTGCCTCTTCTGTTGTAAAGCCTTTCTGGTAGACGTTGAGATGACACACAAAGATTTTGACACTTCGTATCTACTCCCATATGTTCATGCGTATGTCATTTATCCTGATTGTCTTGTTCACAATCATCCAATCTTTCTCTTTTCAAGCTCCTGATCAACCAAACTGATTACTACTACTTATGAGTACATATATAGTCTAACATGTGGCCATTATTTCTTTTCAGACTCAAGGGTAGTTCTGAGTGATCACTGAAAAATTACCCTCTACTCTATTCTTCAAGGCGACCCCTGAGTGAGGCTAAGATATAGCCAGATTAAGTTTTTATTTTGCACTCATCTATTGGAGTTGATGGAGAGGTTCCAGGGTAATAGGTTAGTTATATAGAAGTCTGGGCCACCTGCTTGTGCACCTAACTTCTGTGCTTTGGTCTTATTCATGCGTGTTGCAAGTTACATCTTATAACAAATTGCTGCTAGTGCAACCTGACCTTATGATTTGGTGAATAGGACTAAACGTAGCTTACAAAGGGCAGTTGTGACTACAAGGTTGCTTAATATTCCAGGGTTCAGTATAATCACAAGATCTATTTCTTGAGAAGTATATGAAGGTATACTTCAGGTGATACATTTTTGACTTACCCCTGTACAAGTCTAGCTTCTATGGAAGCTTACCTTTAACAACCACCACATAGCACCTTTTTATTCTGTAGATATCTCTGCTACCATTTAATCTTCTAGGTTACGTTTCCCAGGGGGCAGAGCCATTTATATCTCAGTATAGACTTTGTAGAGCCCTATCCTTTTCTAAACTCGACTTGAAACTAGCATTTTGTGTCACTGGGCATAATATTTTAAGTGTATGTGCTATGCTTCCTTTAAAATCTAAAAGGCCTACAGGACAGTTTGCTTACCTTTTAGTGATGGGAAAATGCAATACACAATAACATAGCCCTTATGTTCAGAGGATGTTTTGGAATAGCTCAGATCTACCCTGATGTGACAGTAGCCTAATCTTTGTCTATCTTGTACTTTCTAGGGTTTATGTGCTTTACCAAAGTCTCCAATAAACTTCCCACTTCTTTCATGTCAATCCTATTAACATAATGCTAATTTTAGAGCATGCCAGTGTGCTGCTTTTGCAGATGTTCAGCTGTTTTAGATCCCTTTGAATCATATTGTGACAGAGGACAGGAGAGTTAACACAGTCTTGGGGCAAGACGATGAAACTGTGTAGGGACAGACTGTGTCAAGTAACAGAAAATTATTTCTGGTTTTTCTTTCTAATAGGAATGCAAACAAATACATCTATCAGATAACTAGCTACATTCCAGGTATCTCATGCTGTATTAATCTGCCCTAGCAAAGGTATTGCCTCCACCATACCAACTACAATAGGGGTTGCAGATTGAGTTTGCAGTAACTCATGATCATCCTCCAGGATTTATGTGGCTTTTTGATGGGCCATGTTTGTGGATTTACTGACATTTATTTGTCTTTAAGGCAGGCATTAATCATCACTATTTCCTCAGAATCTGGAATGGTATGGTTTTGATTTAGTCTCTTTGTGGATAGAAGAGAGGTAGTTTCAGAAATTTCCATTTATTTTCACCTACGACTGCTCGTATGTTAGAGACCAAAAACCAGTAGGAGGTTTTGGGCATGTATTGATTATATTCACTTCAATTATACATTTGGCAATCAAATAAATTACCATCAGGGCTTCTGGAGACCTATTGCACACTCTGAGCCAAACCTAATCACAAACTCTACTTATGACCTACTTCCCATACACATCCATTTACAAAAATCCATAAAATGCCACGAATCGTCTGGTGTCAAAGTTAATTTGGCCCCTGTGTCCAAATAACTTCTTACTTATTAGCCTATTCCTTAAAAGGAATAAATCTTTCAAAGATTAGGTATTACCCTCTTTTAAGATAAGACTGTCAAAGTAAAAAGTCACACACCACTTTGGGAAAGATTGAGAACTTGTTATCAAATATCCTTGCACGATGTTATATGATCCCTGTATTTTGGGGCCAAGTTTCTCACATTCGATAGGTTCCAGGTCTGAAAATGGACGCATATGCAGAAACTGGCAAAAGAATAAGTGTTTATTTGAAGAGACTGCCTCCTGATGTTCCAGTCTTTATTTCCTTTGAACTGTATTCTTGTCAGCAACTCCTCTATATTGCTCCTAGGGATGCTATCCTATTAACAGTAGCTTTTGTTCTTTACAGTTAGCGATGTCCTATTTGAAACTCTGAATTTTGCTAGCTTATCATAATAATTTTGCCCACTTTCAACTTTTGATAGTTGAGTCCATTTGGATACTATTATTTCCGGATCTTGCCAATGCCTTTGCTATCAGATGTGCTATAATGACACATCTTGCTGTCAGCTGTGAACTATAGAACACATATGCCCCGGGTCTCCCTGGTGTTCAGATTACCAGCATATTCCTTATTGTCTTAATAAAGGAGGTGTCTTTAGGGACCACTCATGCATCGTATTTATCTGGTGAGTTTTCTTATTGTGTGTAGTATATATACTCTAGCATATCCTCTTTTAGACTTCCTATTAGGTTGGTGCACATGTATATAAGAAAAATAATTGATAAAAAGCAATTCATGATATAAGCACCTAACTAAATTGCAAAAACTACATTACTTTTAATGGCAAAAACCACAGTTACTTTTGCATTGAGCTAATATTTCATCCTTTAACATCTTTTCTGGCAGGTTTGGTATTTCTGCATCATATACTATGGGCTGTATCATTCTCCAAGCTTATACTGGTCATTCTAACATATTTTTTTAAGTGGAATCTTCTAAATTCTCTTGCCAGGATGTTAAATTCTGTATTACAGAAGACTTTTATATTGATAAACTCTACTTTGCCAAACTTTATGTGATGCCTCTGCAGTCCCAAATACATTTTTCTGGCTCCTGGTGAAGTATTTTGGCAAGATCACACAAATTTATTAGGATCTAGCCTTATTTTTCTCTTAACAAACCCAGAGTTTACCAGAATGTATTATATTATGACTTAATCTTTGTCATTGGTATGATAGATGAGAGGAATTGTATGAAACACTAGGAGAAAAATATCACTGTCTTGAAAGATAGAGAAATCTTTGTCATCCTCAAGGAAAGTAGGATCACTAGCTTCTAATAGATGGGAAATCCTAGATTACTTTATTGCAAGAACCAGAATTTCTTATCCCAGGCCCAATAATTCCGTCTTTTCCTAATAGTGGTCCTCACTTTGGTGTAACAGGATTGTCAGTGTTAAGACTTCAACTTTCTCTGGAGCAACACTATCATTACAATCAGGTCCTGAGTTTAATCTGAAGCTTTTTTCTGACCTCCAATAGCAGAAGATAAAATTCCCTTTATGTGTTATCAAGGAAACCCTCTGGTGTTCAGGTTTTGCTGTTAAAAGTGATCAATCACCCTCTTCCTTTTCATTATTTTTTTTCCTAATTCATCATTAACAGTCTTAAGTTAGAGCAAGTTAGTCCTTATTGTTTCTCTGGTATTTCTCAAATGCCTGATAAATTGCCTTCACTGGGGCATTTCTTTACACCAACAGAGCATTGTAGTTCATTCCACACTAAAATTTTAACAACTGGACCTGCTGCACATCCTGAAGGCCGTGTCTCCATCTACCACAAGTGATGAAGGCTTTGTCAGGAAGATAATAGATGATCTAGCACAAAATCCTTATTTATGAGTGTGGTTTCTGAAACTACTTCTGATGCTAACTGATGCAGTTTATTTCTACTCTCTGAAAATAACTCTGAGGAAGATTTGTATGTGGCATTTGTTGGGGAGTGGTATCAGTATCAACACCAGTAGGTAAAGAAAGCAAGTTGAATTATGCAGAGAGACAGATTTTACTGTGATCTGTAGATGGGGTGGCTTTTAGGCATAGTCTGCAATGAGTTGGTCCTGCAATGACTTGTCATGAGAATGGAACACATTCTGGGGTGCGAGATCTCTCTTTGCCTGATGGCAAGTTTAAGAGAGGGACTCATGTGAAGGAAGTTGGCCAACAGCCCACTTAGGAGATTAGGAATGAGTGCCTTACTCTTACAAGAGGGGAAGCTTGAGGAAGCATTTTTGGTGAATTTGAAATCTGAAAACAACATGAATGCACACTTAAGGGGGATGGATAAATGATATAGAGCAATAGACAATACTAACCCACTAAAATCAATAAAAGTAGATCTGTAGATATCAATGTGGATGGTAATCAAAGGTCCGAAATTGAACACGAAAAGCAATGCACAGAATAATGCATCCATGTGTCATTTGCATAAATAAAGATGGGAAGAATTTTTTATGTTCTTTATATATAGAATCAATGGTTATGGAAAGAATTAATTGCCTAAAAAACTTAAAATGAAATATTGAAAGTGTTTGTCCTAGGAAAGGGAAAGAGGAAAATTAAAATGAAGAGAAACCCATAAAGAACTATAATTTTTTCTGAATGTTTTTATTTCATTTATATGAAAATGTGAAGCTAGATATTAAAAGTATAAAAAAATTAAACTCCAATCTTTCTGAATGCAAAGTGAATGCTCTTTCCATAACAATGTTTGGTAGCCTCTTGAAACTTTTTTTCTGATTATTATGTGCTATATCCCAAGATGACTCATTTGAATTGTCTCTTTCTTCCCACAGCTTCTACCTAAATTTATAATTGTATTATGTTTATTTGAATGATTTAATGATATCCAATGCATATTAGCTACCTGTTCCCATCTATCTTATATACAACATTACTATGTAAATGGTAATAATAACCCAAACACACCAGTAAAAAATTTACTACCTGGTTCAAATCCATCAATTGTTCCTCATTGTTCACTAAATTATGTAAAAAACCCCAGAGACGGAAAATATAAGAAAATAAATGACAAAAAGCAATCCAGGATATAAGCATCTAACGACCCTCAGATGATAAGTAAAAAGAAAAAAAAAGAGAGAGAGAAAGAAAATTTAAATAAGTAGCATCTTTAATATTAAATTACTGCTATTCATTTTGGTTTTACAACGAATCTTCAAATATAAATGGATGACATTCATGTATCTTGTAATTAGGGAAAACATATATTCTGCTTTTCTTGGAAAGTCTGGTTGATTTGGTTATCCTAGCATATTTATTAACAGTGTTTCTTTTTACTCTCAAAAAAAATCTCAACTTTGATTAAAATTTATATATTCACTTTTAATTAAATGAATCTATTTTATTTAATGCCTAAACAACACATCCCTAGTAAAAAATTATTGTGAAATATTATATTTAGCTAAAGATACATTCTCAAGATATTTGCAGGGAAATAATATGTATTGCAAAATAATGAGAATACTAAGAGAAATGCAAATCAAAACTGCATTGAGATACCATCTCACACCAGTTAGAATGGTGAAAATTGAAATATCTGGAGACAACAGATGCTGGAGAGGATGTGGAGAAATAGGAACACTGCTACACAGTGGGTGGGAGTGTAAATTAGTTTAACCATTGTGGAAGACAGTGTGACGATTCCTTGGGGATCTGGAAATAGAAATACCATTTGACCCAGCAATCTCATTACTAGGTATATACCCAAAGAACTGTAAATCATTCTAATATAAAGACACATGCACATGTATGTTCATTACAGCCCTGTGTACAATAGCAAAGACCTGGAACCAACCCAAATGCCCATCAATGATAGACTGGACAAAGAAAATGAGGCACATATACACCATGGAATACTACACAGCCACAAAAAATGATGAGTTTGTGTCCTTTGTAGGGACTTGGATGAATCTGCAAACCATCATTCTCAGCAAACTGACACAAGAACAGAAAACTGAACACCACATGTTCTCACTTATAGGTGGGTGTTGAACAATAAGAACATGTGGACTCAGGGAGAGGAGCATCACACACTGGGGGCAGCTATGGGGGTCAGGGGAGGGACAGTGTGGGGTGGGGAGGGATAACATGGGGAGAAATGCCATATATAGTCAAAGGGAGAATAGAGGCAGCAAACCTACTGGTTATGTATGCACCTATGCAACAACCCTTTATGACCTGCACATGTACCCCAGAACCTAAAGTAAAATAAAATTTAAAAAAAGCATGTAAATCAATATCTAGAAGTACAAGCATAGCATTCACATATATAAAGGTAAAGACTAAAATAAATAAATCTGGTAAAATAGTTGGCTCTGGAAAAGGGCATTAAAGGTAATAAAATTTGGGGAAAAATGTTCACTCCAGAAATTTTCAAGCTATGTAACACACTTTCTTGATTAAAAACATAAATAAAGAAACAAAAACGCATAAAGTGATAATTAAATGTCCCCTATGATAACTCAAAATAGAATTTGGTTTTCGGGTTTCTGTAATTTCAAATTGCAATCATATAATCCAGAAATTATAGATAGTTTTAGCTGAGGAAAAACTAGACAAACACTTATTCACACATGCATTCATTCATGTGACAAATATAGATAGACATTTTCCACATGCCACGTATTCTACTTCATTAGAATGAAAAGATGAAACAAACAAATGACAAAAAATCAAGCAATTTTTTTTCTAACTTCAAGTATTTTATACTAGTGAAGGTAGCCGACATAAGGGTACTAGAGAGCGTAATGATTGTTTTTGGTGTATTGATTAGATGATGCAAAGAACAAAGAAAAAACAAGCAAAACTAAATTGAAGAACATATACGTTTTTCTATGAACAATTGCATTTACTCAAATATCACAGTGATATTAGAAAAATAATACATAAATTTCACTGACTGTGCTATAACAATGAAAATCCTACATTATGCATGTGTGTACATGCACTTTTACTCAGGGAGGAAAAACAAATTTTCCTTTTTATTGTGAAACAAACACATACACTGTTTAATTCACCTGGTTTTCAAATTAAAAATTCTTTAAATATTTATTCAGAAACCCAAATTGGTGGAACATATTTTAGTATTACAGAACGGTGCTTTAAAGAAAAGTGACTTAAACTAGCATGAGAATGACAAAAGCTTAGATCCACTGAAAGAGGCATTAGTATCATAGAAAATAAAAGCGACGTATACATTACAACACAAATAGACAGTAAATGTGTCCCAAGGTAACAGAAATCTTGCGAGAGGATGTAGAAAATAAATAAACAAACAAAAACTTGCTGCAGTTTAGGTGACAAAGTATTTAGTTGCCAAGTTTTCAATTGCAGGAGGTAAGCTTGTTACTGAATAACTTTCTAGGTCAGTCACATGGAACTGCTTGAATGTTCAGGTAGACAAACATTCTGGGAAGGGGCGGTAGTCTTGGTAGGTGGTCACGAGTTGAAAGCCATCTGAGGCAGGCATAGGCACTGATGAAGTTTCTGACAAGGACAAGTAGACAGAATGGTTTGAGTGTTGTTAAGACAGGCTAAATGCAAATGGAATTGTTAGAGACTTAAAAAACCCAGATTTAAGTTACATTCAGCGCCAGCTCTCATCTCGGTGGGGAATGAACAAGGCTCCTAGCAAAGGAGGTTTTAAAAGCACAAGACAATTGAAGAAACATGTTGCAGAACAAAAGAACAAAACTCATGACTGGTGAATACTGGCTGGAAGTGAAAGAAGCCGGAGGGATTGAATGATGTTGAGTTTTCCATCTGCGGAGTATTAAAATGATATTAATGATAAGAGAAGCAGGAAAGGCAAGA
The DNA here is from genome assembly GCA_963573385.1 of Cacajao melanocephalus. NCBI lineage: Eukaryota > Metazoa > Chordata > Mammalia > Primates > Pitheciidae > Cacajao > Cacajao melanocephalus. The sequence continues at coordinate 16,298 of CAUYLG010011573.1, read as the reverse complement.
CAAGAAACTCTTTAAGGGAGCATAACAACATAAACAAATGAAAAATAGAAAGTAAAGTGAAATGTAATACTAAGCAACACATCACTATTAAATCATTTTAAGCTTAAGAAGTTGATTGATACAAGTTATTCAGATATAAGAAATGTTTCTAGGTCTACTATTATTACTATTTTTCTTAATTTAAAAGGCAGATTTTAGTTTTAAAGATACTCTAAACGTGACATTATATGAGAATATACTCATATAATTATATATGCCTCATAGTTTGCTACCAGTCCTAACATTTTTAAAAGTTTAATCATAAGTATTAATACTTTTTTATTTTTATTTTTGAGATGGAGTCTCACACTGTCGCCCAGGCTGAAGTGCAGTGGCTCGATCTCAGTTCACCACAAGCTCCACCTCCTGAGTTCAAGCAATTCTCCTACTTCAGCCTCCAGAGTAGCTGGGATTACAGGCACCTGCCACCATGCTCAGCTAATTTTTATATTTTTAGGAAAGCCAAGGTTTCACCATGTTGTCCAGGCTGGTCTCAAACTCCTGACCTCATGTAATCCACCTGCCTCAGCCACCCAGAGTGCTGGGATTACAGGCAATAGCCTCTGTGCCAGGCCGGTACTTTCGTAAATTACTTTGGTATTGTTTCCTTGTATTATACTTCCAAAAGATGAAACTTACTTTGATGTTTTCCCAGAAAGATTTATTTCTCTCTGATGACAGTAGAATTATTGAAATATTGCATCTTGACATTAAAATTAACAGATTGTTAAAAGGCATCTAAATCTTTTCAGACAGAATAAATAATTCATGTTCATTTCCTTTCTTTGGTTGTGGAAATGATTCTGGTTATTAACAGTTTGTTCAAGGAAGAAATAAGATAAACAAGTTACTATAAAATTTTTGTAGCTATGTGAAAGTAAGTTCCTGCTCACCTTGCCCCATTCTCCACTCTCACCATAATAGTTCACTTGGGCTTGTAAAGAAAATAATGTCACTGTTCTAGGTTTTTTTTAATTTCAAAAATCTGGATTTAATTTTATTGTTTCCTTTTATGAAATTGTGAACTTCTTCAAAATGCAGAATATACACACATAATATGTCAACAGCAATGTTAAAAAAATCTAAGAAAAAAATGACCAAATTATTTTTATCATTTTTATGTAAAATATACACATTTGCTAAATATTATAGCTAAATCTTTCAAGGCAAAGCAAAAGTTTCATGATAAGACTTCTGTATTAACTAAAGTAATCATATTGTTAAATTTCGCTTACAAAATATTACCGGTAAAGCAAGATAAATATAAAAAATATAACTATGAGAAAAATTATTATTCTCATAATGTATCTGCACATTACCATTGTTGGCAAAAGAAAATAATGTTGAGTGGATGTCTTTTTTCCTTTAGCAATATATGATTAAAATATTAGTGTATATAAAATTAATGTGCTCATTAATGCTAATCCAAGTTCAAGGGGAAAAACTGATCTGGCCATTTGAGACATGAGTAGGAGAACAGAAAAACATTACAATTCAACACAAGCATCATATTGTCCCAACGTAGAATGTAGGCCTTTTAAATAATACATTTCTTCTCAGTATGCTCATTTTTTCCTCCTTGATATGTATGAAAAACTACAGTATTTAAGGTTTCTATAATAAAGATTTTATTGAATTATAAATCAAAAAGGCATTTGTAAAATTACCCTCTCATTGAGTTTTGTTTTTAAAATGGTTGCTTATAAAATAAATGCTAAAATATCTGATGATATATATATATAAATATATATTGCAATACAATAATAGTAGGTAATTCAATGCCCTGCATTCAATATTGGACAATGGGGAATTTTGATGAATTCACAAATATATAAAATTGAACAACATGCTCCTGAAAAACCAATGATCAATGTTGAAATTAAAATGGAAATTTAAAAATATCTCAAGAAAAATAAAAATAGAAACAAAAAATACAAATACTTATCTGATATAGCACACAGCAATTTTCAGATAAAAATTTGTAGCAATAAACACCTAAATCAAAAACTAAGAAAAATTCAAATAAATAACTTAATGTTACTTCTTAAAAAACTAGAGAAAGAACAAACTAGCAGAAGCCAGAACATAAGAAAGAGTAGAGCACAATAAAGAAAATAGAGAATAGAAAAGCAATAGAGAAAATCAATGAAACCAAATTTGGTCATTTGAAATGATCAGCAAAATTGATAGTCTTTTAGCAAAACTAATGAAGAAAAATTGATAAGAATCAAATAAAATTGGAAATGAAAAAGGAGGCATTATAAGTGATTTCACAGAAATATAAAGGATCATAAAATACTATTATGCCAACATATTGTATAACTTAGAAGAAATGGATAAATTTTTAGACACATACTACTCAACAAGACTTAATTATAAAAAACAGAAAATGTGAACAGGACAATATATAGTTAGACGAATTAATCAGTAAGAGAAAATCTCCCATGAAAAAAAAAACAAACAAAAAGAAAATGAATCCACTGCTGAATTTTACCAAACATTGAAAGAAGTGCTACCAATGCATTTCAAAATCTTCCAAAAAAAAGTGAGGAAGGAATGCTTCCAAACTCATTTACAAATCTAGCATTTCCTTGATAGCAAAGTCAAACAAGGACATTACAAGAAAAAAAAATACAGCCAATAATGTTGGTGCATATAGATGCAAAAATCCTCAATCGATCACTAGCAAACCAAATTCAATGACACATTAACAGCATTATCCACAATGATCAAGTGAGATTCTTCCCTGAGATGCCAGGATGATTTGACATATGTAAATCAATAAGTCTGATAAAGCAGGTTACCAGAATGACAGACAAAAATCATATGATTATCTCATCAGATGCAGAAAAAGACTTAACAAAATTGAACATCCTTTCACAATAATGATTTTTAAAATCCTCTCAAATAATTAGAGGCAAAAGGAATGTACCTCCACACAATAAAGACCATATATGAGAAGGCCACAGTTAACATTATATTCAATAGTAAAAATTTGAAAACCTTTCCTTGAAGACCTGGAACAACACGAGAATGCTAACTCTTGACAGTTTTATTCAACATAGTATCGGACATTTTTGCCAGATCAATTAATCAAGAGAAAGAAAATTAAAAGATATTTAAATGTGAAAACAAAAACTGTGCCTTCTTCTTTTTTCTTTTCTTTTCTTTTTTTTTTTTTTGAAACAAGGTCTCACGCTGTTGTTCAGGCTGGAGTGCAGTTGTGCCATCCGGACTCACTGCAGCTGTGACCTCGTGGGCTCAGGTTATCGTCCTGCCTCAGCCCCCTAGTAGCTGAGACTAAAGGTGTGTGCCACCACACCTAGATCATTTCTATATTTTTGGTAGAGCAGGTTTCTCCATGATGTGCAGGCTAGTCTCAAACTCCTGGGCTCCAGTCATATGTCTGCCTCAGGCTCCTAAAGGGCTGTGAATCCAGATATGAGCCACTGCACATGGCCAAAATGTCACTTCTTATATACAGAAAACCCTAAGGACTCCACATAAAAACTTCTAAGACAAGTACATAACTGACCTCACAATAAGAAAGTTAAAAAACAGAAAATCAACTCACTAAAACCAGTAGTTTCTATACACTAACAAGAAACTGTCCGCAAATGAAATCAAGAGATCAGTTCCATTTACAGTAGCTATAAAAAATAAAATACTTAGGAATAAATTTAACTGGGAGCTAAAATAACTATTCAGTGAAAACTGTAGAACACTGGTGAAAGAAACTGAAGAAAGTAATTCATGAAAAGACACCCCATGTTTATGGACTGGAAGATTTAATATTCAAATGTTCATGCTACACAAAGTACTCTTCAGATTCAGTGCAAGTTTTGTCAAAATTGTAATGTGATTTTTCACTGAAATAAAAAAATTCTAAAATGTATATGAAACCACAACAACACTCAAATAACTGAGGCAATCATGTGCAAAAAATAACAAAGCTAAGAAATCACAGGGCCTAATTTTAAACTATAGTAATTATAACAGCATATAACAGCATGGTACTGGAAAAAAACAAACAAAAAAACAAAGACACATCAACAATGGAACAGTATAGAGAACCTGGAAAGGAATAAAGAACACATGCATAGTCAATTCATTTTTTGCAAAAATCCAAGAATACACAATACAAAAAGGATAGTCTCTTTAATAAATTGTGTTGACAAAGCTGGATACCCATATGCAGAAGAATAAAAACTGGACCCTTATCTCACACCATATAAAGAAAATCAACTCACAATGGATTAAAGACTTAAACATAAGATCAGAAGCTCTAGAACTACTAGAAGAAAACATGAAGAAAAAAACTACATGACATTAGTCTAGGCAATAGTTTTTGGGTGTTTGACCCCAAAAGTACAGGAAACTAAATCAAAAATAAACAAATGATTACATTGAACTTAAAAGCTTCTGCATGGCAAGTAAAACAATTAATAGTGTAATAAGACAAATTAGGAATTGGGAGAAAATATTTGCAAGCCATGTATCTGGCAAGAAGTTAATCTCCAAACTATATAAGAAACTAAAACAATTCAACAACAAGGAAACAATAAAAAACGTTTCTTAAAAGAAGGCATGCAGTCAGCAGTCGTATAGCAAAGTGCCCAACATTGCTAATCGTTAGGAAAATGCAAATTAAAATCACAATGATATATCATCTCTTACCTGAAGAATGGCTATTATGAAACAATGAAAAATATGTTCCGGCAAAGATGTGAAGAAAGGACAACTTTTGTACACTGTTGGTGGGAATTTAAATTAGTTTAGTCATTAGAAAATTGTATGAGGTGCCTCAGAAATAAAACACAGTATTAGAGATGCTTCTGATAAACCCATCATAAGTTAAAGATATTGTACGTTAAATATGCATTTAATATACCTAACGTACTTAACATCCTGGCTCAGTCTAGCCTACATTATATGTTCTCAGAATGATTACATTAGTATACAATTGGACAAAACCATCTAACAGAAAGTCTATTTTATAATGAAGTGTTGAATACCTCCCATAACTTATTGAATACTTGGAGGAAAGTGAAAAACAGAATGGCTGCATAGGTACTACTATCACAATAAATATCAAATATTCTCATCACAAAAATAAATAAGTACTTGAGGTAATGAATATGCTAATTAGCTTAATGCAATTATTCCAGGCTATATTCATAAATCATAATATTACTTTGTACCCCATAAGTATACACAATTATAAATAATTAATTCATAATAAAACAAAAATAATAAAACAAAATAAAATGGTTGTTTTATATCATGCTATATTATTATATTTTATATCCTCATGCTATATTGTTATATTTTATGGAGTACTTTTCTTTATTTTTTTCTTTATAGATAAGGTCTCAATCTCATCCAGACTGGAGTGCAGTGACATGATCATTTCTCACTGCCATATCAAACTTCTGGGCTCTAGCAATTCTCCTGCCTCAGCCTTCCAAATAGCTGGGACTATAGGCATGTGCCACCACACCCAGTTAATTTTTTAAAGATTTGTACAGAGATGATGTCTCACTACATTGCTCAGACCTGTCTCAAACTCACGACCTCAAGCAATGCTCCTGCCTTGGTCTCATAAAGGGCTGGGATTACAGGCATGAGCTACCATACTCAGACTTTTACAAATGTATTTTATTTCTTTATACATACCCATCACTATAGAGAAGAGTAAATACACCCCTTTGCATTTATTTCTAAGTTGCAACAATTAATGCAATTTAATCAATTCTGCTTTTATCTATTTTTTGCTGTATAATTTTTAGGCAAATTCAGGACAACTATTTTATACTTAAATAATCCAATACACATATCTAATAATTAAGATAGTTCTCTTTTTAATATAGCCAGAACTTCATTACTACCTATTCAAAATTAAAAAAAATAATTTCTCAATATAAACTAATATCCAGTCCATGTTCAAAGTTCTCCCCTAGAGAAAACATTTAAAAATAAAATAAAATACGTAATTTGTGCTAAGGATTTGTATGAGCCATTTGTTGAACTCATACCAGTATTCACTCAAAGAGCTCATGAATGAAGTGGCCACAGTGGCAGATACAGAGATGATGTATTAGCTCAACAATATGGGTTCCTCTTCACACACAAAAATGCCAGATCTAGCCTGTATTCTGCTTAATTTTTGAACAGAAGAAACAAATACTGCATCCTTGATATCATACCATGCTCTGGCATGGAGCAACCAAGCCTATTTGGTAGCATGATGAATAAACAAATCTTTTCATTTACCGAAGTAGGCATTTCTTCTTGATGGATCTGTTGTTAAGCATTCACATAACTTAGAAATAGTGCCAAAGTCTGCATGTATTCTGAGAGGGCCTTGTACACACGTCCATTTAAGGGCTCTTTGTGACCAATCTTCCAATCTTCTTTCTTCCAAGTTCCTCACCATCCTGCAATCTGGTTGGTAACTGACTATAAAAAGCTGGAAATCTATCTATGTTCATATATCTTTCCAAGCACAGTAAATATCTTGATAGGTATTCAGTTCTGCCTTCCAGGATAACTTTCCTCCCCTAATTTTCTCTAGGGCTTCTCCTAGATCGTGATACTCTCTTCTACTTCTGACTAATAGCAGAAATTTTTGCATACCTATCATGAGACTTAAATAGCCTATTTTTGGACAACAATCATATACACCATTTTTTCGGCTATAAGAAGAAATCGGTGTAATGCAAATATGAGCAGCAAATTTAACCTTCTTGTGCTGTTACTCTACTGTCAAGACGTCCTGTAATTTATCTTAAATATGCCACTTAATGATAGAATCCTACAAGCACACACAGCTGTATGACTTAGAAGATAACATAATATCTACATTATTTTTGGCTGGTGAGCTCAGATTTTCACTCTGTGTACTATAGTTACAGAGTGAAAATCTTTCTTACTTTCTTATAGGAGTCAGCAAGGAACTGTTTTTCAAAGTTTGAATAACTTTTTTGCCAAAGAGAATGTTAGATTTTAGCAAAATATTCTGTTTCTTCTATTGGGGCATAGCACAGACATTTTACGCTTACAACACTTCCACTGATAGTATGATGTGAGATAGTATTTGCTGAGAACTGAAACTAAAACTCAAGTGGTAGTTCAGCTTCTCCTGCACTACGAGAAAGCCAGAATTCTTCTATTCTGGAAACCACCTGAAGCAGGCAGCCAGACAAACTCCTCAGTAGTTGTAGAGGGGTAACATGATCAATAAGGTAAATGTCAAATCAAAAATCTAAGAAGTCCCAGCAGGCCGGGCACAGTGGCTCACACCTGTAATCCCAGCACTTTGGGAGGCCAAGATGGGCAGATAACCTGAGGTCAGGAGTTTGAGACTAGCCTGTCCAACATGGAGAAACCTCATGTCTACTGAAAATACAAAATTAGCTGGGCATGGTGGTGCATGCCTGTATTCCCAGCTACTTAGGAGCTGAAGGCAGGAGAATCGCTTGAACTCAGGAGGCAGAGGTTGCAGTGAGCGGAGATCGAGCCATTGCACTCCGGCCTGGGCAACAAGAGCAAAACTCCATCACAAAAAAAAAAGTCACAACGAATAACAAAGAATAATGTGACTATTTCTTAGTAGCAGCCAGGCCAGCATAACAGGCAAAACCTCATCTTTAATTTCTAACAGAATAGGTTGACATTGTACCTCCACAAAATTCGATAACAAACCTCTGAATATTTCTGAAGTTTATTTTCTACTTTCTGGCACATATATTCCTTACCAATGTATGGAGAATACCTGCTTCTTCCTTAATCACTGAAGCTTCTAAGTAAATTGTCATCAATACTGTGGAACAGGATAATTGTGAGATGATCAAATTTAATAAGAAGTAAATTATCAGGGTTAAAAATTGTTATTTACCCTAACACACTGCAGTAATAGTGTATATCTATTACCTTTTAAAATGAATATGATATACTTGCATCTTATAATTAATTCCTGCCTTTGGCCTATGCCATTTTTGAATGCTGTCTGTGGCAATTTGTTACAATAGTTCTCAATGAATTCCATCTCCTATATCCACATTCTTGTGTTCCCTTCCATGCTGATGCTGGGCTTGGTCATGAGATTTTTCTTGGCCACTGGGATATTAGCATTTCTGACAAGCAAATAATTGATAATCCTTGTATTTAAGGTTTTAGTGCTTGCTCTCTTGTTTCTGAAAACTCTTCCATTATTATATGAAAAAGTTATATTAGGCCCTGGAAGATGACGGCATCTGAAAACAGGCTCTGGTGCTTCCAACTATGCCATCATTCTGTTAGAAAACCAAACACGTGAAGAGCCCAACCAACACCCAGGGAGAGCAAGGTATCTCATTTAATCACCACCTAAAGCACAAAGTCTCAGAATTGTAATTAAGTGATCACTTTAGGTCTCTGTGTTTGGGAATAGTTTTTGAGGCAGAAACATATAATCATTACAGAAATTAACGGCGAGAATTGGGAACTATAGCAAAGATCTAAGACATACCGCATAGTCTGTGAAACTGAGAGAAAAATGGACACTAAGAAAAAGCAAAAAATTGTTGGTGAAGGTAAGAAAAATGACAAATGTATAATGGATCATGGGAAACCTATAAGTAATTGTTACTAGGCACTGGAAAAATGGTGTCTCATATAGTTTAAAAATAATTATCAAAAAGATGCTTGCAGTAACTGGGAAGCTGTAAAACATACCAAATGAACATGTGAACTTTGTCTTCTAGAGGAAATATTAAAAAGGCTTAATCAACTTCTTTTAGTCATATGTGAAAAAATGTGGCCAAATACATTAGCTATTCAAAGAGAAAGGATTGAAAGGCACACATCCATAGCAATTCTGAAATCCAATAAGGAGCACGTTATCAGTTTCTTCTCAAGGGGCAGGAATGTTACTTCCTGATTTCTGTGAGGTCTTTCCTAATTCGGTTTTTCTCTGTGGCCTTTAGACAGATATATAATTAATACAGAAACTGGTATTTACCACTTGGGACTATGAAATGAAATAATTAGAGAAAAGGCAGAGGGTTCAGGAGTTGCTAGCATCTCTAATACTTTCAGCCAGAAAAAAAATTCTTAAAAGTTAATAAATAATAATCTCATGGCAAATCAATTGTGTGACCATAAAATCACTTTGTTAAAGATCTCAGAATGATTTTAGGAGGTCTATGAGACCCTACTAGTTGTGCAAAAGGGTCTTTACACACACTCAAATTAGAGATATTTATTTCAAAATGAAAAAGAATATAATATTTGGGTCTTTAATTGAATTACCATAAGAACTACAGGAAACTAAAAATTTTAAAGAGTTGTACTGCCAAAGAAATTTCAGCATAGACTGAAAGAAGCAGTAATTGTTCAAAACAAAGTGGTCTCTAAGGTCTCAAAATGAATTTCATTGAGCAGGTTGTAGTCTGAGAAATTAGCTCATATGAAAACATATGTAATTTCTGAAAAAAAAAAGAAATAGAATCTCAGAGGGAAGTCCAGCGAGTCCAAAAAGATGAGGCAAGAGCCACAAAATCAATGATAGACTGGACAAGGAAAATGTGGCATATATACACCATGGAATACTACACAGCCATAAAAAGGGATGAGTTCCTGTCCTTTGTAGGGACATGGATGAACCTGGAAACCATCATTCTCAGTACACTGACACAAGAACAAAAAATCAAACACCACATGTTCTCACTCAAAGGTGGGTAATGAACCATGAGAACACATGGACATAGGGAGGGGAGTATCACATACTGGGGTCTGTAGTCGGGGGCTAGGGGAAGGAGAGCAGGGGGTGAAGAGGTTGGGGATGGATAACATGGGGAGAAATACCAGATATAGGTGACTGGGGGATAGAGGCGGCAAACTGCCTTGCCATGTAAGTACCTATGCAAAAATCCTTCATGATCTGCACATGTAACCCCAGAACCTAAAATACAAAATAAATAAATAAATAAATAAATAAATAAATAAATAAATAAAAGGAAAACATGAATTAGGGAAGTACTTCTAGGAATCAGAAAGAAACATTCTCTACCTCTTTAGTATAACCTGGTAAGATGCTTCTGGTTAGATTTCAGAATTGCTATAGACCAGAAATGAATATGTGGCTTCCAAACCTCCCTGTTGGAACAGGAACATTTATTGAAGTTAGCTAGCTCCTATGTCATCACAGCATATAGCGTAAGTGTTGAATAATTAACTTATTTTTTTCTTTATAGTTCTTCAAACACTTCTTAAAAACATTGAGATTGCTGATATCTAATATAAAATCATGAAATAAAAGTTAATTCAGATTGTAATAGCATCACTAAATTCATTTTCTTAAGGAAAACTCTGAATTATTTCCAAGTTATACTATGAAGTTCAAATAATTCAAAGTTTTTTTAAATCATATCACATATCATGTCCTTAGACACATATCACACTTTGGTAACTGTTAGTTTCTAATTCTGGCAAGGTTGAGCTGTTTTGAATTGTAATTTTGGAGTTCAGGAATGATTCTGTGTTATCTGGAGGATTTCTTCCAAAGGGTTATTTTATTTTGCAAGTTGAAAAACATTTTGTTCTTACTTGGAGCAACTCATGGATTTCAATGGCTCTCCTCATTTCTGCTGCCATTTGATAATCAGGTCAATATGCACAAATATTCAATTTTCCTATTCCCCAATAACTTTCTTTCTATGTTATGTTAAATAAATAGTTTCAGATAAATATATAAGTAAATTCCTATATAGTTGTTTTTCTGGTAGAATTTCAATGTTGGGATGCTGCTTCTTAAGATTTTTTTTACTGGTAGTCGTCTTTTTCCTAATATTAACAATGTAAAATTTACCCCCCTCCAGTTGTTCATTACAACTTTTAAGACATGTGGGTGCATTTGTTAACTTCGTGAATAAGCAGAAATATTTGTTTATTTCAAAATGTATGAATCTTATCGAAAGAAAACCATAAACAAATACTAAACTATGTGATGGTACAGATAATGGAGTATTTAGGAGGAAATCTATTGATGTCTGAAATTTGAATGCAACAAAAAATAAGAAGGGATAATGGGTGAATAGGGTGATGGATAGCAGATACATATATAATAAGAAATCATGGTAAAATGTGGCTGATGAGTAAATGGAGTTTTGTAGTATAAATTGTTCCAACTTTTCTCCATGTATAAAAAATGTTCACAATAAAATGTTGAGGATAAAAGTTTCAAAACAGATTTATTATCCTCCAGAATGTATAGTAATTATGACTCTTTTACAGCAATTTTCTGATAAGTCTCCTTTTTTTTGAAAACTATTACTAACATATACTGTGACTGGTGTCTCGAAACATCATGAACAACTTAAATTGCTTCCTGAAATACTTTATTTTTCCTGTTTGTGTTTCTTTGGTGTGGTTTGATTTTTGGGCTGTGGTTTGTTCAATAAAAGATTCTGATTCATTGTCAGGTTCTTTAAAAAATCGATCAGAACTTTATAATCAGCAGAAGCATTACAATTACATGACTCATCTTGTATTTTCCTGTAGTGACTAGGACTCAGATGATTTCATTTTATCATCAGGGACTAGAAGTCTCAGGAAACAGGAAGCAATGTGATCAAGATATCTAGCGCAGAGTATCAGAAGACCCTAGATAGGCAAAGCCCTGGAAACCCCTCTTTGTAGATTGGTAACAGCCATGTCACAGCTTTCATTCCTGCCAAGTGCTATTAAAGAGCCTTTATTTCTTCCTCTTGCTTACTAGATGAGAATATTGTAGCAATTTATGTCCTTGTCATAACTAACCTCTGATAAGGTTTATATGGTTTATAAGGTTTATAACCTCTGAGTTTATATGGTTAATTAAGATAAGGACAGTACTCAAGTGCATGGATTATTGCCTTTACAATACATTACATTGGTCACATGGATTTGTTAAGCTCGAAAGTTATTTCACCCATACCCCTATTTATAAGCTTATGGAAACTCACTTGTTTGATTAAGATACACATAAATTAAATAAAGTACTTACTAACTTATGTGTAACATCCACATAGATGTCTGGCTATTGTACATGCTCAATAAACATTTGTCAAGATAAAGAAATGAGGACATGTACATTTCAATTGGTTTAGCCATCAGACTTGCCTAGTTGTCAGTATGATGTCGATACCCATGTTCTGTCTCGAGCATGATCCCGGATATACTTGCATTTTTGGTGCTTCCTTGTATTACCTTTTGTTTTTACATGAATCATATGACCTGTCCTGTGTTGACTACTTACTCTATATCTCAAAATATAATATTTTGATCCATGATAGTCTCAGGGAGGGTTCTCTCCTATTATATATTGCTAAAATAGAAAATAATGATTTGTTCTTTTCAAATCAGAAATTCAATATATATATGTCAAAAAATTAAAGGAAGAAAGCATAAATCAGTTTCATTCTGGGTTTTCCACTTTTTTTCCCTCTTAAATAGTTGTAAATCTTTAGTTTTTATAGTTTTATTATTTTCCCCATGCTTTGATATCCAATAAATTACATGAAGTTCTTGACCTGAGACATGGCTACCCTAACTTAAGGCATATGAAATTTATATACTTAATAAAACAATTTAAATCACTAAACCAAAATAAAAAGACATCTAATACCAACATATATTTATTTCTTTACTCCATTCCCACTCAGAGAATTACTGTATAACTGTAAAATGTACTTTGAAAGAAATAACACATATAATTCATATACAATTTCCTTAGAAGGTAATTTTTTACATAGTCTTAACAATTTCACGTTTAAGGTAAAAATATTTAAATTAATTTTCTTTCTTTTATTTTTGAGATGGAGTCTTGCTCTGTCACCAGGCTGCAGTGCAGTGACACAATCTCAGCTCACTGCAACCTCCGCCTCCTGGGTTCAAGCGATTCTTCCACCTCAGCCTCCCCAGTAGCTGGGACCACAGGCGTGTGCCACCACGCCCGGCTAATTTTTGTATTTTTAGTAGAGACGGGGTTTCACCATGTTGGCCAGGATGGTCTCCATCTCTTGACCTCATGATCTGCCCGCCTCAGCCTCCCAAAGTTCTGGGATTACAGACGTGAGCCACTGCTCCTGGCCTAAATTAACTTTCAACATAAATGTTAAAACCACAAATTTGAAAGATTGTAACATATTTATTAGTTACAGAGAACATTCTTTTTTTTTTTTTTTTTTTTTTTTTTTTGAGACAGAGTCTTTCTCTGTTGCCAGGCGCCAGGCTGGAGTGCAGTGGCGCGACCTCAGCTCACTGCAACCTCCGCCTCCCGGGTTCAAGCAATTCTTCTGCCTCAGCCTCCCGAGTAGCTGGGACCACAGGTGCGCACCACCACGCCCAGCTAATTTTTGTATCAGAGAACATTCTTAAAGAATGCATTTTCTTTTTATAACTGCAACTCTCCTCATTTACTGTATAATGTAGTCAAATATTTGAAAAGTCTGTAACAAGTTATAGATGAATGCAGAAAAAGTATATGATTTCATAGTTTTGATCCCAAGCCTAATTACATGTCCATCAGTTAAAACATTTGTGAAGGTCATGGTGGTGGTATAATTTGCCAGTCATTCCTACTCTGCTTCTTCCTTACCTGCATCCACTAAAGACAACAATTTTTTTGTACTTTGAAACTCAGGTCAATCATGACATATTTGTAACAGATGCATTTCAGTTATACTACTTTTCTTTCCTGCCCCTTCCCCAACATTCTAGAATGAAAATAAAATAAAATTACTCACTCTTTCAAGAAAGAGTGGGAAAACGAAATCAAAAGGTAAACAATGACAAGACATTTTCAACTACTTTTCTGCTTATTGTCCTTCCATATTAAAGAACATCTGGAAAACATCCACACATCCTCTGGCATTTAAGAACTGCTGCAGGCCGGGCGCAGTGGCTCATGCCTGTAATCCCAGCACTTTGGGAGGCCGAGGCAGGTGGATCATGAGGTCAAGAGATCGAGACCATCCTGGCCAACATGGTGAAACCCCGTATCCACTAAAAATACAAAAAAAAATTAGCTGGGCATGGTGGTGTGAGCCTGTAGTCCCAGCTAGTCGGGAGGCTGAGGCAGGAAAATTGCTTGAACCCGGGAGGTGGAGGTTGCAGTGAGCTGAGGTAGCATCACTACACTCCAGCCTGGCGCCTGGTGACGGAGTGAGACTCTGTCTCAAAAAAAAAAAAAAAAAAACTGCTGCAGCTGACTAAAGTTCATGTGGCTTCCTCTGGCTCCCTTAACTGGGAAGACTTTTTCTTTAAACATGGAAAATTTCCTCAGTCTTACAATTTCATCATCTGAACCATCAGAAGGAATGACTTCTCCATGGCAAATTAAAACTGTCTTCCAATTTAATTTTCTGAATCTTGATCAGAATTCTTTCCAGGTACTTTGTGAGCCTTCTACACAAACAACATCAGGTTTCCCAGGCATGCTACCTCACACAGAGAAAGTTCCTCTGCTCACTCTAAAATATTCCTTCCTTTGCATTTGTTTTAGGAATGATGGCTGTAGATTCAGAGTCTCCTGAAGATGAGATCAACTGACTGTATTGTACTACATGGTGGGAAAAGGTGAAGTATCTCCATTGACATAGCCAGAAGAGTGTTCTGTAACCCACTCTGGGATTCAATATAGAATCTGTGACAATTTTTTTTTTTTTTTTTTGCAAACGCGCAGTCAGATCTGTGTTCACCTGAGTCTATTTAACAAGAGTAATCTTCTCAAAAATACTTTACCTGTGAAATCAAACACCTTTAGGTCTGTAGTGTCTTTGTGGTTTTCTTTCTCATCTTTTTTAAAGGTTTACTGAACAGCGTTCCATGTAGACCTTCATCCTTCATGCCTTCCTTTGGCTTTCTATTTAGTCCTGAGCCATGGTCCTCTCACTGCTGGACACTGGGTCCCTCGGCTGCACAGAGAGCTCAATTTTCATTGGAAGGGAGCCTCAAAATTCTAGGATTCTGTGACCCAAGACATAAACTGCTCCTACAGGGTGGCACAAGGGAAAAGTGTGACCTCTCAACTTGTGCATATAAGTGCTAATATATCAACCTGTCATTCTTCTTTTGGAATTCTGGAGTGACTTCTAGTGGCCTACAAAATATTCTTCATTTATGACTTTAATATTTCTTCCAAGTCAGCTATGTTAGTCACCCTTACAGTTCAATATCCTTCAATATTAGGTTTTAAGCAAGAAATTATCTTTGTTCTTTATTGTAATCTAAACAATTTCAGTAATATTTTTCCTAAGTTTAAAATTTTGTTTCAAATCATTTATCTGCCTTCTTAAAAAAATGTTGTATGCCATTTCCTACATGTAACCACTCCAGGAAACAAATTACTTGAAATATTTCTGCCCAATTATTTTTGTTGCCTAAATTGCGTTACATTTAAATCTTCAGAGTAATTCATGTGTAAATTTGTTTTCATTTGTGTGTATTCTGTGTTTGTTTGTAGTCTTCTGGATTGCAAGTTTCTCAAGTTAAAAAACACTCCATCTCGTTCTATAGTAATTACTGTGAGAATGACGACTGAGAAAAATAAGTATTTATCAAACACTAACGTCCTCCTTTATCAAGAATGTTAACAACTTAATTTCTTTTTTTTGTTGTTGTTGTTGCATTTTAGGTTTTGCGGTACATGTGAAGAACATGTAAGATTGTTGCATAGGTGCACACATGGTAGTGTGGTTTGCTGCCTTTCTCCCCATCACCTGTATCTGGCATTTCTCCCTATGTTATCCTCCTCAACTCCCCACCCCCCACTGTCCCTTCCCTGTTTCCCCCTAACAAACCCCAATGTGTGATGCTCCCCTCCCTGTGTCCATGTGTTCTCATTGTTCAATACCCTCCTATAAGTGAGAAGATGCGGTGTTTGATTTTCTGTTCTTGTGTCAGTTTACTGAGAATGATGGTTTCCAGGTTCATCCATGTCCCTACAAACGACACGAACTCATCGTTTTTTATGGCTGCATAGTATTCCATGGTGTATATGTGCCACATTTTCCCTGTCCAGTCTATCATCGATGGGCATTTGGGTGGGTTCCAGGTCTTTGCTATTGTAAACAGTGCAGCAATGAACATACGTGTGCATGTGTCCTTATAACAGAAGAATTTATAATCCTTTGGATATATACCCAGTAATGGGATTGCTGGGTCAAATGGAATTTCTATTTCTAGGTCCTTGAGGAATCACCACAATGTCTTCCACAATGGTTGAACTAATTTACACT
>CAUYLG010011572.1:0-19314 GCA_963573385.1 Cacajao melanocephalus | reverse complement strand
ATTTACTAAGCCTTATAGGTGACCTATAACTGCCAGACCACTTCCTGAATACTAAAACGAAGAGGAAGACTGAGTCTCCCTATGTAGATGTAATGGGTGGCACCTCCCTCCATAACTGTTTTACTTACCTCTATTTACCTGGGCTAAATTCTCAATGAGCAATTTTAACTTGTCACGGCATCTAGGATGATGCAGTTATTATTCTCAGGAATTCTCAGGAATTACTACAGTACCTTCTGGCCTTTTCTGGTTTTTTTGTTTGTTTTCTTTGAGACGGAGTCTCACTCTGTCACCAGGCTGGAGTGCAATGGTGTGACCTTGGCTCACTGCAATCTCCTCCTCCTGGGTTCAAGCGATTCTCCTGCCTCAGCCACCCAAGTAGCTAGGACTACAGGTGGGTACCACCATGCCCGGCTACTTTTTTTTGTATTTTTAGTAAAGATGGGGTTTCACCATGTTGGCCAGGATGGTCTCCATCTCCTGACCTCGTGATCCACCCACCTCGGCCTCCCAAAGTGCTGACATTACAGGTGTGAGCCACTGCGCCCAGCCCCTTCTGGCTTCTGAACATAGCCCAACTTGGTAGCAGTTTGTGCAGTCAACTTGCAGCAAATTTTTAATATAACAATAAAAATTATACCAAACATTACTTAAATCTAAGATTATGGTACAAGCCAAGTGAGAGCAAACTAGACACATGTTACATGGAATAGCCTAGGCCACCAGTTAATGGTGATGGCTACGCAGTAAGAGAGAAGTGAGCTTCAAGTTCTGCCACTTTTGCACTGTACTGTCTAGGCCCAGGTCTGCAAAATGAAGATGGTAATACTCATCTCACAGAATTACACCAGAGATGCTTAGTCCAGTACCAAGCTCAATGGATGGTAATTACAGCTTGTTATTATTTATGATTATTATTTGTAATTCTCCTTTCATCAATTTTACTCAATAATTTAACAGCTGAAGGCATGAGGGATTCTACTTGGTTTCTTCTTCAGTAACCAGGATGATGAGAATAATCAAACTGGTTCTAGTGATAATCTCATAATCTAAGCATCAAATCAAGTCCAGAGGAGAATCAAAAGGCAGAGGAATCTTCCTAGGCTACTCTATCACCTAGGAATCTGCCTCTTTAGGATCTCAAAACAAAAAGGTTATTATAAGCTAAGCT
This sequence comes from Cacajao melanocephalus, assembly GCA_963573385.1. Classification (NCBI taxonomy): domain Eukaryota; kingdom Metazoa; phylum Chordata; class Mammalia; order Primates; family Pitheciidae; genus Cacajao; species Cacajao melanocephalus. The sequence goes on along the minus strand of CAUYLG010011572.1, from coordinate 18,143 downwards.
CTAAGCAGCATAGGAGCAGAGGGCATTCCATGATCACAATTTCTTTTGCCTTCATCCCATCTATGTTATGCTTTTAATGGCAGAGTAAGGTTTGCAATGAACCTGTCTCTGCCACATGTGGGCACTACATGGCACTATAGCAGGAATTCATGGTTAAAACTCTGTTTTACACTCTACAGTGTCTGAGACTTGATCACATTGCTCCAAATGAAACAGTATTATTGTTTCACTGTTTTTGTTTTGTTTTTTAAAGACAGGGATACAAGACTACTTAACAGACAATGCATACACAAATATTTGCATATGAAAGGATATTCCCTAAAGCATAATTCCACTTCCCAAAAGAGATTTTTCTTCTTGTGATCTTTTCATTTTTGTTTGCTCCAATTGCCCTGTTTTTGTATGTTACAGTGTTTAAAATCTTTCATAAGAAAATAATTTAAAAGTAATTTAGTACAAAAAAATAGGCATTAACAAAATTAAGGATACGGTTTTATTATTTGGAAAATGTAAGATCTTTGAACATTTTAGTCATTTCAAGCTTCAAAGAATTCAAGAGTAAAACAGCTTAAGCTCATTTAAATAAACATACATAATTTTTTTAAAAAAGGTAACCAAGAGAACTGTGAATGTAAAGATAAAAAAAAAAGTCATAATTACTCCAGAACTCATTAAAAATTACAGTCTATTTTCTAACTGAAAACTCAAAGAATCCTACCCAATGCATGAAGAAATGTAGAGAAAATGTCTAAAACTGCTTAAGGAAGTCGATGAACCTACAAGTTCCTATCCTATTTCTGCTTTCTACTGACTCCTATTATACTTATTTTGGTTACTTATGACATTTTTAATCCTTCACTGATAACTAGTCTCCTCACACCTGTTTCTAATGAAAATCTTATCACAACAAAAGCTACATTTTCAAAGAACCCTTTTAATATCTTTCTTTTAAAAGACAACAGTTTATGGTTCCATTCTCATCACTCTCTTGAAAAGTAAATGTTAGCCCTCTATTTCCATTTCTGAATCTATTTCCTCTGCCGACCTTGAGTAGACAAGGGTCCTGTGGTTTCTACAATCCCTGGAACAGTTGATAGACGTGTTGAACAAGCTTTCTTTTCTAAGTTGAGCATTCTTGTGATCTGGGCAGCTTGCAAAGAGCTCACTTAAAAAATGATCATACAACTAATTTTAAACCTGATGAAGAAATTAATTACTTCGCATATTTCTTTCTTTTGTCTTTTCTCTCTCTTTTTTTTTTTCTGAGACAGACTTTTACTCTTGTTGCCCAGGCTGAAGCGCAATGGCGCGATCTTGGTTCACTGCAACCCCCGCCTCCCAGGTTCAAGTGATTCTCCTGCCTTGGCCTCCTGAGTAGCTGGGATTACAGGTGCCCACCACCACATCCAGCTAATTTTTTGTATTTTCAGTAGAGACGGGGTTTTGCCATGTTGGCCAGGCTGGTCTTGAACTCCTGACCTCAAGTGATCCATCTGCCTCAGCCTCCCAGAGTGCTGAGATTACAGGCATATCCTTGGTATATTTCTTCTAGGTCATAAAAGACTGTGGCTATTTAGAAGTCCTCAGGAATGAGTTACCCTGAACACCAAGTTCTGTAGGTAGACCGTAAAGGATAAAGTGGACTCAAACATCTTCGAGATCCCCTCCAGTTATATACATATATAATAATATGGAAATGCAAATACAATGTAACCTTCTCTTAAAGTCAGATTAATTGTTGTCAGCTCATGATACAGTATGCTGCCTCAAATATACACCAAGTGTTTGAGCCTAACTGATCCTACAGTAAACGGCCCTCAATTGTTGTTTAATGAGCTTGTATGTTAGTTTCCTGGAGTTTTGCTTTTTCTTTTTTTGTTAGTTGTCACTTTGAGGTCAGCGTCTGAAATAGCATTCTTACTCCTCTTTTTCTACTTCAAGTATAGACTAGAGAAGCAAGTTATTATATGGAAAGAAAAAGTAAAATGATAAATGAGTTCTACTAATTGGCCCTTTAACAACTATACCGGCCTATTCCTAGTTTCTTGAAAACAACCCATGTTAAGGCACTCACCATATTGTAAAGTACTAAATAAATTTTGCTAATATTTTGGACAGGCAATATTACTAGACGGGTGAAAACTTACATGATGAGAGTATTCTGAACATGTCTTTAACTCACAAAGCACCATGATGTATTATTTCTTGTACAGGTAACTGGGGCATAAGTAGTATATGGATTAGAGAGCATTAATGTCACTACTATTCTTCAATTAACTAGTATTTAATTTTTTGATCTCATCTTATTTCATCTTTTAATTTTAACCATAAAGAAAAAATATAATAACTGACATTGTTGAACACTTACCATTTTCTAAGTGATTTACATGTTGTAGCTCATTTAATGTTCTCAACATCCCCATGAAGTACTCTTACTATCTCTGCTTTACAGATGAGGAAACAGATTCACAGAGCAGTTGGGTAGCTTGTAAGGTTACACAGCTTATCAATTTCAGAGCTGAGTCATGAAACCAATTTAGCTCCACCAAGCTGGTGAGTGATCAATGTTTATTAATACATCTGGAAACTCAAGCTACTTATATATAATTTTATACCATTTGTCCAATTATTTCTGGGAAAACAAACCATTTACTACATTTGTCATATTATAAATATTTAGATTAAAAGCTAATCAACTGAAAATTTATATGAGTCTCTTTTTCAAAATTCATTGTGATAGGAGTGAAGACAAATTTCTCTTTTAAAAAAAGGCATTCCTCTTTTATTGTCACCATGCATTCAGGTTTCTCATTTTAAACATCAGCGTCTGAGAGGTTACAGAAAAGAACATCTAAAGCAAACTGAGATGAAGTGGCCGCCAAAGCTGCTGCTATTATAGACATTTAAAAGCCCCCAGTTTCCTCAAACGTAAAGAATAAAGTGGACTCAAACATCTTCGAGACCCCCTCCAGTTCCAGACTTCTATGGATCTCAAAACAGAAGGTCAAGGGTCTCTCAAAACATACCTTGAGTATTCTTGAGGATATGGGGAGGAGTACCAGGTGTGAATTTCATACTTCCCAAACTCAATGACAGAGGGACAGCGGACTTGTGGATCAGGGGGACCAGTCACTCCAACTTTCTGTGCAGTCAAGAAATACATTCAAAAGTTAGCTAAATTAGACACACTGAGATAACAACAACAAAGTTCTGATTCTAAATGTTGTCTTCTCAGGATTCCAAAGGAGAAAAACAAAAACAAAAAAAGCCAGAAGCTAACACATTTTGAAATAAGTTATGTTATTCCTTATACAGAGTACCCAGATAAAGAATAAAAATGCTAATAAATCTCTTAGACCAAATGCATTTGGTGTCACTGCATTTCCACATTTAATAACATTAAGAATATTTTCCTCAACTAAACTCACTCTTCATGACTTGATATTAAAGAGAAACTGCTAATACTTGATGATATAAGATAAAGAATAATTTACAGGTGAGGGAGGGGGAACACTTCGTATTTGCCAAAGTCCTACCACACTGTCTCCACTGACAATGGAGACACCCTACTGAACACGTAAGCACACAAAGAAAAGGATGATTTTCTAGTTTGGGGAAGTAGGTATTTAAGAGAAATATAAAAAGAATCTGACAAAACAAGTATCAAGAGAGTCTTCAATTCATTTCATACTATACCTAAAATTCCCTTCATCAGTAGCTCTGCATATATTTGACCAAAGAAAAAGATATTGTGTTATATTTATATCTCTTTTTCCTACCTTCTCTTTACAATGAAAACAATCCCTACACCCTTCATCCCTGTGATAATCTGAACTATACTATCCAAACAGAGAATAACTTTTAAAGCCTTTATGACTTGCCTGACTTCCAGATCAGCAATTCAAAGCTAAGTACATACTGCTTAAGATAATAAAGGCTGTTAAGGATCTTAACACCTTAACTCAAGGGCAACATGACTCGCTCTGCACCCAATCTAGCAACAGATGCATATACACACTTGTGTCCACATGTGTGCGTGCAGATTTATCATGGATGCTCTATAAATACTGATAAGAAAAAGGCAAAGTTAGAGTTCAGCCTAACCCAATACAAGTATTAATGCTCTTCCACAAAAGAACAACTGAAACTATCCTTCAATTTAATGCTTTAAAGACCACTAAGAGATTAGTAAAAATCCCTTGTTGGAGCATGCAGACATGCACACATATTTTATAACAAAACTAAAAAGAACAGAGATTTTTCTTCACTGGTTTTACATAAATTCGTTTCTAAGAAAGAAGCCTCTTCACCGTAACTCATTTGATAACTCTCTGGTCTTTCTAACCACTCTCTTTTATAAAAGGCCAAGGGACTTAAGGGACTTAAGGGACTTAAGGGACTTATCTCAGGTTTCATACTGGAATACAGCCAAGCGAAACCTCAAGCTCTTCCTTAGACACCGCAAAACAAAAGACAAACATCTGTTTGTGGAATGAACTGTGTTGTAACACCAACAAGTATTGGGGCCCCTCCAAATACAAAAACAATAAAGAATACATAACACAGGGTTAAAATAAGATTTTTTTCATTTCTCAAAACCCAAACAGAACTTTATAAAAAGATTTTTTAAAGGCTACTCTTCAAACTATATTCCAGAATCAACTATTCTAACTCATGAAGTAGTATCTTTCCATGTATCTTCACAACTCAAAGGAGTAAAAACAGTATAGGAAACTTTCAAAATAACCAAGTAGCAGAAACCAGATCTAACTTCCTGAGGCAAGGATCAGATGGGAAGCCCGAAAGCTGAAGTCATGCACCTGCTGCAGCACTGCCTGTTGTTGGAGGGCGTTCCCATCAGCTGCCCACTGCTCTTCAAGGCGGATGCCCGATGTGAAAGTGGATATCCAGTTCCAGTACAGTTGTTTGCACATCACCACAACTATACACGTCTCCAGAATGGGACCTGTGTTAAGTTCCCTCTGCCCACACCCACCCTTCACCTTTGCACTGCGAAACGCTCCTCCTGCATGTGTGCTCATGCGCGAGACTGCCTCCACTCCCAGCTCCCCTGAGCAAGCTTCCACAGCAAGGGTGTTTCCTTTTAGGAAGGTTTAGAAATTAGCAAGGCTCTCTACACAGGGAGGAAGAAATGGCTACATGGAAACCACTCATTCCAGTCCTAGCCAAAATCAGACTGCAATAACTGAACTACAAGGTTACCTTTGCTAGGTTATTTTATTTTAAAATTTCAGCCAAAGTATGTTTTCATTAAACATGTGATTTTAAAAAGCAGCAGGTGTCTAATATAATCAAGGGCACAAAATATATTTAAACGTATAACCCAAGTTCTGCCACTTCATGTCCTCATTTCAATATCCAAAATTCTTTAAAAGAAGACATATGTTTCAGGCCAGAATTGACCTTTTAATCAAAAATAACTAATGGGGGGTAGCAGATTAAATGCACCAGTAATTGGACTAAACCAAAAGAAAACTTTATGCCTATTTCTAGATAACAAAGCTTTTATTACCACCAGTTTATATGAAAAAATTATTACTCTTCTATGAAAAATTAAGCTTCTGTTAAATGACTCATCTAATTCCAATTTCTAACATAAAAAATGGCCATTCTTGCAGTATCCCCAACTCTGAATCTGGTAGGGACACCAAAATTGTCTAAATAATTTAACAATTTCTGTAAACACAGAGCTGTAAACACAGAGCTGCTGCCTTCCCCCATCTGTCCATTAGAGTGCTCCCCCTTGCCCTTCTCTCTCTATTCCCCATGGGGGAGTAATATCACCAGTGTGAGGGTGGGAAATGTGGAGAGAAGAGATGTCTTTCTGGCATTTGAACACTTTCCTACAGAAACACTATAGTAAGTAATTCTATTCATTAGGGATTAAAAGTTACATGATGAAACAGGTATGTAAGAATGAATTCACATGCTCCACAACAGACAGAGCATGAATTTAAGGACTAGAGAGAATCAGTGTTTGTGGAGCACCTATTGTGCTAGACTCTGAGCTGAGCCTTACATCATTACCTCCTTTGGTTCCCACAATCCATCCCTCAAAGTAGAAAACAATATGCTCACTCTGCGGATGGTAAAACAAGCCTCAGAGAGGTTAAGAGGCAAAAGTACCAGGGCAGGAACAGGGAGTGAAGCATAAAGACAGAAAAGAATGACATGGGTAGAGATGTGACGGAAGTAGAGATAGCCCTCAACTGATTCCTCCCTAAATTCCCAAAGTTTGTGCATAAACGTTTAAAACCTGGAACTTGGTTTTCCAAAGAAATGAAGCTACAAGTCCACAAACTCTTAACCTAAAACCCTTGGACTGGAATAGAATGTTTTGGAGTTCTGATTTTTTCTGATTTTACAGAATTATTAGTACATATATGTGCATAGTCCCAGTAGGATTTGGGGCAATACTCCATAATCAGACACACTAAAATTTCCTTAGCAAAGCATATGAACATTCACATTAACTAGCATAAGTAAGAACATACAAATAGTCTCACATCAGTTCAGACCATGCTTTGCCAGTAACTCAGTTCAGGTCAAGTGACACCTTATTGCAAAATGAGTTGGAAAAAAATTTCTTTTCATTCTCCAAAGAAGATATACAGATGGCCAAAAAGCTCATGAAAAGATGCTCAATATCACTAATAATTCGGGAAATGTAAATCAAACCACAGATACTACTTCATACCCATTAGGATGGTTATTATTTTTAAATACGAAACAAAACACCAGAAAATAATAGATGTTGGTGAAGATGTGGAAAAATCAGAACCCTTGTCCTATTGCTGGTGGGAATATAAAATGGCACAGCTGCTGTGGAAAACAGCATGGTGATTCCTCAAAAAAGTGAACAGAATTACCACATAATCTAGCAATTCTACTGCTGAGTATAGACCCCAAAGAACTGAAGGCAGGGACCCAGATATTTGTATACCCATGTTCATAGGGGCACTATTTACAACAGCCGAAAGGTGGAAATAACCCAAGTATCCATTGACAGAAGAATGGATAACCCAAATGTGATACGTACATACAATGGAGTATCTCCAGACTTAAAAACAGAAGCGATTCTGATACAGGCTAAAGTACAGATGAACCTTGGGGACGTTATGCTAAGTGAAATTGCCAGATATAAAAGGACAAATACAGTATAATTCTACTTATGATACCTACAGAAGTCAAATTAATAAGGGCAGAAGAGAGAATGATGCTTACTGAGACAGGGAGGATTAGGAGTTGTTTAATGGGTACAGAGTTCCAGTTTTGCAAGACAAAAAAGTTCTGGAAATGGATGATGGTGATGATTGCACAGCAATGTGAATGTTTTTAATACCACTCAACTGTACATTTAAAAATGATCTGGTTAAAATAACTTTTTTGTTATATATATTTTACCACAATTATTTTTTTTCAAGTTTTCAGGGCTCCTTAGAATTCAGGATTGTGGATATTGTGACCTATATAAAGAGTAATACCCAGCTAAGCTATAAAAGCTCAGGACACAATATACTACTTACTATCTTTCCCTTCTCCTGAGCCTTTTTGCTCTACACTCGGACTTCTCTTCATCTACCTCCTTTGCTAGTTCTTTTACCATTAAATATTGACAAAAATCTAGAATCCTATCCTCAGTCCTCTTATCTTTTCTCTCTGGAGGACCCATAATCCAGTGCTCCTATGAGCTTTCCACTCTCCCCAAGCCCTCCTATCTCTCTACACAGCTTTGATTCTAAGGTCTTTCCCTATAACTCCACCCTTCGCATAGACCTTTAACTTCCTTGTTTTCCTCTAATTTAACAACAAAATCCTAACCCCTGTTAAATTCAACTCTTCACACAATCCAAGTTATTACCTCAATGTGAACATGAGTGGAGAAAAAACAAAGAATCATGCTACCCAGTCTCAAATGATACTACTACCCACAAATCTCAAGTGGGCCCTGATGCTCCCTACTCCATTCACTCTCCCGTTCTGAAAGACAGCTGCATCCTTTCTCCTCTGCTCAAGTCTCCAACACTGCTTACTCCATCTTCACTTTCAGCCAATGCTTTTGCTTCCTACTGCACTAAACTGAACAAAATCAAAAGAAAACTTGCACATTTTTTTCCACCCACATCTGTCTGCCTCCACCATTGTGCCACACGTCCTGCCTTTCACCAATACTATAGATAGACTGAGCTCCTGAGCCCACGGCTTCCACTTGTGCATGAGATAACACCTTCTGCTCCTGACCCAAAGACATCACCCAACAGTTCCCCTTTTCGGCATCATCAGCTTTCCCTATACCAGGGCATTCCAACAGCATACAAACAGCTTTTTATTCCTTCCATATTAAAAAAAAAAAAAAAAAGGTACGGGGGCCAGGCCTACAATCCAGCACTTTGAGAGGCCAAGGCAGACAGTTCACGACGTCAAGAGATCAAGACCATCCTGGCCAACATGGTGAAACTCCATCTCTAATAAAAATTCACAAATTAGCTGGGCTGGTGGCACATGCCTGTAGTCTCAGCTACTCAGGAGGCTGAGGCAAAAGAATCGCTTGAACCCAGGAGGCGGAGGTTACAGTGAGCCAAGATCATGCCACTGCACTCCAGCCTGATGAGAGAGCAAGACTGTCTCAAAAAAAAGAAAAAAAAGGATATCTTCTTTAGCTCTCACAGCTCTACCCAACTCTCCCTTTCTCTCCTCCTAATTACTGTAAAATACCTCAAAAGAACAGCCACATATTACTACTATGATCAATTCCTCCTTCCATTCTTTCTTGAACTCACTCCAATTATCTTTTTACTCTTCCCTGTCCCAATCACGGAAACAGTTTCTCAAGATTACCTCCTTGTTGCTAAGCTGAAGAGTCCATTTTCAGTTCTCACCTTACTTGGTTTATTTGCAGAATTTAAAAACTGATCCTTCCTTCTTGCAACACAATCTTCATGAACTAACCTTCATGGTTTTTTCCTACTTCACTGGCCATTCCTTCCCAGTTTCTCCAATCTCTAAAGGCTGGAATACCCTAGAATTCAAAGTTCTTCTCTTCTCCCTAGTCTCATTTAAAATAAAAAAAAAAAAAACAAAAAACAAAAAAACCTACTTGCTGGTGAGTCCTGAATTGAATATTTCAGCCCAGGCCTGTTCTTTGGACTCTAGAGACACATACCCCACTACCTACTTGATATCCCCTCTTGAACTGTCTTATAAGCATGTCCAGTTTAACACATCCAAAATCAGACTCCTAAATCTTTTCCCCAGATGTGTTCTTCCTATTTCCCCATCTCAGTAGATGGCAACTCCATCTTCCAACTGTGTTCTGGCATCGTCTTTGACTCCCTGCTTTCACAATGCATCAACATATCCCAATGGGTCTACCTTCAAAACATAACTGGAATTCCAATTCCACCACTACCACCATGATCCAAAAACACCACATCTCTTACTTACTTCAATAATTTTAAGAGTCTCCCAAGTTCTCCCTGCTTCTATACTGGTCCCCTCAATCTACACAGGAGCCAGAGTAATCCTGTTAAAATCGAAGTCACTCTTCTGCTCAAAACCCTCCCAGGGTTCCTATCTCATTCAGAGTAAAAGTCAAAGTCCTTACAACAGCCAAGACAACCCTACAAAAGCCAGCCTTCCATTACTTTTCTGTCCTTGCCATCTGCTATTTTGAGCCTTACTTAGCGCTAATCACATTGGCCTCCTTGATCATACCAAACACAAATCATGACTCAGGGTCTTTGCATTTCCTGTTCCTAAGCCTGGAATGCTATTCCCTCAAATACCTACACGGTTCATCCCCTCACCTCCTTCAGTTTTTGCTAAATGTCAGAAAGACAGTCCTCAACCTGCCAATTTAACATTGCACACATTAATCTTCTCCCTCTGACTCCCCTGCTTTTTCTATATATCACTACCGCAGGAATATCATTTATTTTATCCCATTCCAACCCAAACTAAACTGTAAGCTCCCAAGAGTAAGGATTTTTTTTTTTTAATGTTTTGTTCACTACTAAATCTCTAGTACTTGGAACATGGTAACCTGTTCTCAGTAATATTTATTATTAAATATTATCTATGATAAAAACTTTATCAACAATCACCTGTGTGCTAATAACATTGCAAATCTCCTACTCAAGATCTCCTGCATATACATGTAAACAACCATCTACCAAAATTCTCCGTTTTCGATTTCACACAATCCCATAACTATGTAAGCATGGTCTCGTCTTCCATCTAAATAAGCTCCTCTTCCTATATGCCTACATTTAATACCATCATCTACTCCAAACAGAACACTAGAAGACCTACTTGGTTCTGCCCTCTCCTATTGGATTGGGAGTTATCCTAACTCCCAATCCAATAGCAATCTTTTCCATTCTATCTTAAGTCTTTCTCAAAAAGATTATCTACGTCTCCTGTCTATCTCTTCTACCTTCATTTAGGCCCTAGTCACTTCTCATTTTGACTATGGTAATCATCTGACTGGTCCCTTGCTCAGGTTTTCTTCAATTCATTGATCACAATATCACCAGAGTTGAGTTTCTGAAATGCAAATATGTCATCCACTTTTTATAAATTCTTTTGCAGTTCCTCAAGAGCTATTTAGCTAGTGTTTAACAACTTTAAAGAGCTACTTTACCTGCAAGATAAAGTACAAACTCCTTAATATGAAACACAAAATCTTCACGATCTAGTACCTTTCTAATCTCACTTCTTTGAACTCCAACCAAATACACACAGCTCCAAAATTTCAACAAGATTTCTCATCCAAACTTTCTTCTAGAAATGCCTTCTCACTCTTCTCCAATAAGCTCTTACTCATCCCTTCAACACCCTACACAAATGTTGCCTTCTCTATGAAGACTTAAAATTTTAGTTAAAATGATAACATCCCTAGATGTCTTCCTGTTCATTCTTACTGCATCTTATGCATATCTCCATAGTAATACTATTTCATAACTTAAACAGTTAAGGCCACAGAGTCAGAATACCTGGGTTCAAATATTGACTCTGATACTTAACAATTTATAACTCTAGGTAAAATAATCCTTCTAATGTTTCCTTCTTCACTTGTAAAATGAGGCCAAGTAATTAATAAGGTCGCATTAAATGAAACAAATTGATATATAAAGCTGAATACAGTACTTGGCATATAGTAAGAGGGTATCTATTACTAACCACATGGCTTTAATTATTCATTTATACAATAGTCCCCCTTTTCCACCCACCAGGAATACATTGTTCCAGAACCCACAGTGAATGCCTGAAAACTGCAGTTAGTATTAAATGTTATACAAGTTGAGTATCCCTAATCTGAGAATCTGAAACCTGAAATGCTCCAAAATCTGAGCACTAATGATACTCAAAAGAAATGCTCATTAGAACACTGCAGATTTTGGATTTAGGATGTTCGACTGCTAAGTAGATGATACAAATATTTCAAAATCTGGAAAAAAAATCGAAATCCAAAACACTTCTGGTCCTAAGCATTTTGGATAAGGGATATTCAACCTGTATGTACTATGTTTTTTCCTACACATACATACATATCTATGATAACATTTAATTTATAAATTAGGCACAGTAAGAGATTAACAACAATAACTAAAAATAGAACAATTACAACAATGTACTATAACAAAAGTTATGTGAATGTCGTCTCTCTCTAAACATTCTATTGTACGGTATGCACCCTTCTGATGATAACGAGAGGAGGAGGAGGAAATGATGATAATAAAATTCAGGCCTTGGCTAACCAAAGGTAATTGAAACCATGGAAAGCAAAACCACAGATAAGAGGGGGATTACTGTAAATATAAGAGATAGGGAGATTATTGGCCCATCAGATCAACAAATATTTGAGGACCTACTACGTGCAAGTCACACTGTGGAGATGCTATAGAAAACATAATATTTGCCCATAAAGGAGTTATAAGACAGGCAGTCCTTATTTTTCATGGCACTGTGTTAAAGGAAACATGTACACAATAGAATTGTGTCCTTCCTTCTGAGGTGACAGATTTGACCTTAGTTCTGATATGCATGGGTTTTCTGTGTGTTATTATAAAACTTTATGAAAACTGACATTTTTCACATTAATTTTCACATGTCCCTAAATATTGTTTTTTTTTATTTCTGTCCAACTGTTTAAAAACATTAAAACCATCCTTAGCTTGCAGGTCATACACAACCGGCTGTGGATGGGACTGGGCCATGGGCCATATTTTGCCAACCCCAACACAGATAAAGCAGTTTCTAAGCTGTATCTATGCTCTCAAAAATGACTTTCTGCATTATCTTTATGAATCTTTTTATCATTCAAAACATCCTCTTATCTAGCCAAGATGAACTTTCCCAACTGGCTTCAAACCACTTTCTTTATTACAGTGTCAGAGAACCTGGAAGTCATCTTTGATCATCTCCTGTTCCTTCAGGCTATCTTAGTTCGACAAGCATGAGTTTCAGTTAACATTACACCATGCAAAGTGAGGAATGCCGGGAGTTTAGTTTGAGATAAAACAGAATGGAATATCTGTTGGGCAATGATAAGTAATACACTGAATTACTAGTATTAAGCTGGATTTTGGAGGGTTTTGAAAGCTAGTAACAAGATGTTAGCTTTGGCATGATAGGATTTTAAGGTACCCCCATGACATCTTTTTGCTGTTAAGTGATTTCTCCTTGATAATGCTCAAAGTAGGGATGGGAAGTTGGAAGATGTTTGGTGTGTTAAGGCATTTGCCCATTAAATATGTCACATATTAAAGGCTGCATAGATGTATTTTTAGTTCATTGAAAATTCAGCACAACTTTTAAGTACTTATTAAGATAGTAATTAAGACCCTAGGAACTAGAAAAAGCTAGCACAGTTCAAATCCTCGGCCAAGTCACCTTAGTTGAGCGAGTCACTACTAGGTTTGCTGAAAAGATTAAACGAGTTGATATTTGCACAGCATTCAGAGCACTATGCCATTCATGCAGTGAGTGCCAGATAAACATGAGCTTCTGCTTGCTATCTCAGTGGCAGGTTCTTGGAATACATAGATAAGCAGATAATATGTCTTTGCCCTCTTGCTGGAATTATTTACAGTAGTCTCCCCTTATCCTCAGCTTTGCTTTCATAGGTTACCTGTCGTCAACCTCGGTGCAAATTTTATCGTCTCACACCGTCAGAAGGGTGAGTACTGTACAAGATATGCAGAGAGAGAGACTACATTCACATAACTTTTATTACAGTATATTATTAAAATTATTTTATTAGACAATAAGATATGCAGAGAGAGAGACTACATTCACATAACTTTTATTACAGTATATTATTTAAAATTGTTTTATTAATACTTTATTATACCTAATTTATAAATTAAACTTCAGCATAGGTTTGTATGTATAGGAAAAAACACAGTACAGTACATACAGGGTTCAGTACTGTCCACAGTTTCAGTTATCTACTAGGGATCTTGGAGCATATCACTGGTGGATAAGCAGGGACTCCTGTATAGCAGTCATTTCTTCCTCAAAGTTGAAGTTAATGTTGTTTACTCCATCTGATAAGCCCTAATTCTGTCCATTTACCTAAATCCTCATCATTCCTTAGGCCTGCTGCTTCTGTGATCATCTCAGACTGCACCAATTCTCACACATCTTAGTATACTGTGAAAATTGGAGACAAGTCTGAATCATTTAATAGAGCAATGCATTACATTTCACTGGTATTCTAAGCACCTGCTGTGTATCTTCCTATGCACCTTTTCCTACCTGCATTTAGCACATGCCTAATGATTTTGCTACCCCCATAAGATCCTGCATACAGAATAATGTAGGATGTTCTTGTGATTAAGAGTATAGAATTGAAAGTCACACAGGCCTAAGTTTTCATTTTCATTTTGGCTCCACTATTACTAACATAAAAACTTAAGAGGAAGTCACTGAACTAAAAGTGTTGGTTTCCTCATATGCAAAATGGGGATAACACCCCTACATCATAGGATTAATAAAGTTATTGAACCTAGCTTACTGTATTTTTAATAATGATTTAACTCTTCATGCAAAGAAGAAATTTTAATAACCTACAAAGATTTCAAAAATGCTCTGTAACTTTCCAGAACCACACAAAACCCAAAGGAATCCTTCAAAATCAGAAAGCATTAAAATTCGAATGAAAATATAATGTGCTCTTTGATATTTTATGTAAAACTCATTCTATATATTTCAAGAAGGCTGTCATGCTCCACTGGAATGAGCTGAATACAAACGCTTCTTTCTACTGATAGAGCCTTTTAAGAAAAATCATTTCTCCAAGCTCTTAAGATCATAGTTGAAATAAAATTCTAGAACAAAAACCTATACTACTAATTGTTTTATGCTTCCACTTTTGTGTTCACAAGTGGCTCTTTTTCATGGAAGTGTACATTGTATAGCCAATGATAGAACACAGTACCAGGCAAACTACATCCACACTTCCACTACTGCCTGAAATAATTTTTTTAAAAAATCAAAACCACTGGGCACGGTGGCTCATGCCTGTAATCCCAGCACTTTGGGAGGCTGAGGTGGGTGGCTCACCTGAGGTCAGGAGTTCAAGACCAGCCTGGCCAACATGATGAAACCCCGCCTCTACTAAAAATATAAAAATTAGCCAGGTGTGGTATTACGCACCTGTAGTCCCAGCTGCTCGGGAGGCTGAGGCAGGAGAATCACTTGAACCCAGGAGGTGGAGGTTGCAGTGAGTCGAGATTGCACCACTGCACTCCAGCCTGGGTGACAGAGCAAGACTCTGTCTCAAAAAAAAAAAAAAATCAAAACCAATTAATAGCTGACTCTTTTTGAAAAAATCTTGCTAAATATTTCAATTATCTTTGACTTAGATAATGTTCCACGCAAAGTTTGATTATTCAATATAGTCCCTTCCAGAGTATAAGCTCTAAGAGAATAGAAAGCATGTCTTTGTGATAACCTCTACACGTAGCATAGTTTCTAGAACACAGCAGGCACTCAATACACAATGGGTTGTTAGTTGGATGGATTCTAATATTAATTTCTTCATCATTTGTCTTTTGCTGGTGCTGCTATAAGACTACCAAAGACCCTGTAATAAAATATTCCTGCAAAGTTTTTGAAACAGAGGTTCAAGCAGCTTCTAAACTATATCTATGCTCTCAAAAATGACTTTCTGCATTGTATTTATGAATCTTTTTAATGTTCAAAATGTCCTCTTACCTAGTCAACTTTCCCAATTGGCTTCAAACCACTTTCTTAAGTTAGAGAACGTGGAAGTCATCTTTGATCATCTCTTGCTCCTTCAAGCTAAACATTAAACCCATCACTAAGTTCTGCTGATTCCATCTCCAAAATATATCTAAATCCATCCACTTCTCTCCCATTTCTACCACCACCCCTCGAGTCCTAGCTAGCATCTTCTATCATCCTGATCACTGGAAAAGCCTGCAAAGTGGTTTCCCAGCTTCCAGTCTTGCTTAATTCCAAACCACTCTTCATGTAGTGGCCAAGAAAAACCAATTTTTAATAAAGTTGATCCTGCTGTTTCCTTGCTAAAAAGCATTCAATGGCTTCTCAATGCAATTATGACAAAAACCCCAATCCTAACTTCTGGCCTCAGTCTATTTCCCTAGCTTCACCTGGTGTGACTCTTCTGTTCACTGTACTTGAGTTGCACTGAACTTTAGTTTCTCAAAGTTATCAACTTCTTTCACTCCTTAGATGTTTATATAGGCGGTCCTCTTGTCTCTGTAATATTCTTCTCTAGCTCTTTACTCTGCTGACTTTTAAATCATCTTTTGGAACTATGTATAAATTGTTACTTCTTCAAAAGTCTTCCCTTGTCAGAAACCCGCCAACCCCAACCCTCAGCACTGTAGCCTAGCCCATCAGAACCCCTCGCTGAATTCTTATTTCCTTCCTACCATCAGTTTGTAAGTACAATTTTATTTTTATGAGTGTTTATTATCTGTCTATTCATGAAACTAAAAGCTTTGTGAAGGCAGAGTCTGTGTCTTTTTGTTTGTCCTATAGTTCTGGTATCAAGACAGGTGCATGATGCTAAATGAGTAAGCCTCATAGAGAAATAGCACCATCATCAGAATTTCAGTGCACGGCCAACAAAAATAAGCATGAATTAGACTTTCAAGATCTAGCTGTTTATTTCCTTGGTGCCAATACATACATAGACAGTCAAGAGTTTAATCAAATGCTGGGAAGAAACATAGGATTAGCTAGATTACCATCAATATGCATTTACACTGTCTCCCTGAGCCTCAGCACCCTGTTTAACTCTCTCTGGTCACCCTTCTCGCACCTTTCTATTATTTCAACTCCTGCCCCATTTCTCCCAGAAGAAAATTTCATTCAAATATCCAATCACTAAACAAATATTTCCTGAGCCTTTACTATATTCCAAATACTCAGTAGGCAACAGTGACCAAAAAGAAAGCCCTCATTCTCAAGGCACTTATATTCTAGAAATAAAAAATTTAAATTCAAGAGGTGATAAGCACTATGCAGAAAAAGCAGGCAGGTCAGGGGACAGAGTGACGCAAGGGGCTGTAAGCTATCTTCGTGTGAGAGTCAAGAATGTCTCTGGTAAGATGACATATAAACAAGACCTAAATGGAATGGGTAATTAACCTACTAAATCATCAACTCTAGAAGAAGGGCCATCGAGGTAAGGTGCAGCGACTACAAAGGCCCAAGGCAGGCATGCTTGGTGTGTCTGATAAAGAGAAGAAGAGCAGCCAAAGAAGGAGGCAGGCACAAGATCATATATAGCCTTGAAGATGAAAGGACAGACTCTTCTTTGTTTTTGTTATTAATTCTAAAGAAGACTGAAAGACATGAAAGGTTTTCTGAGCAAGGGAGTGGGATAATCCAACTTACGTTTGAAAATAATTACTCTGCCCCCCCCAAGTAAAGAATATAGACTGGAGAGTGGGGTAGGGGCAAAAGCAGAAGCCAGTTTAGTCTGGAGGCGATTATAGCAACTCAAGACAGAGATGACGGTGAGTTGGCAGTAGCAAATACAGACATATTCTGAAGGTGGAACCATTAGGACTTGCTGATAGACTGAATGTGAAGTATGACAAGAGAAAAAAATCAAGATGACATCTCCGTGGGCCTAAGCAGGTACAGGACAGAGCTACCATTTACTCTTACTGACCACTTAAAGAAGCCAGGATCTATGGCTACAACAATAAGAGCCTAGAATATCTTGCTGTGGCCAGAAGTAAATAAAAGTGATGAGGATGTGTTAAAAGGACACAGGAGCTTCTAGAAAGGAGTTCTTCTCTGCCTAAATTTGTAACAATTTAAGCATCAAAATAAATACTAACAGCAATGAATTATTACCCATAAAATAATCTACAAGTTTAAACAAAATGAGTAAATAAACAGAAAGAAGAAAAAGCTTTTCCTTACAGTAGAATGCCAACTAATAAATGACAAAGAAATGACAGAATTAGAAAATAATGTTTGGCCACCAACAAAGTAAATGATTCAGGCAAGAATCATCTCTAGATGCTAAATGTAGCAGATAAAAGTTTGATTAAAAACAGGATATTTGCATTTCTGTCTCAAAGTATGTCCCCTCAAGATACTTAATCATATGCAGAAAACAATAATGTTGCACAGAGATCCAAGATGGCCGATTAACAACAGCTCAGTATTGTAGCTCCCAGTGAAAGTGCAGAGAGCGAGTGGACGCCGCACTTTCAGATGAATTTTTGTTGCTCACAGACTGGGAGATTCCCGGCGGAGGAGCCACACAGGTCGCCAGTGCGACTCTTTTGGCCAGCGCAGCTGTTTTGCCGGCGCCCTGGCGCAGCACAGCGCTTCTCAGTGCAGAGTATACGCGACTGGGTGCCCTTTGAGTTGGGCTCGGCTGGTCCCATCCCCATAAGGAGAACAGCAATTGGAAGCGCTGAGGACTGAGAGTTTCACAGTAAGCACAGCTGAACGCGGGAAGCCTAGCTCTGTGGGGAAGGGGCATCCGCCAAAGGAAAACTAAGAAACAGAAAAAACTTCATCACCAACAAGCCGGACGTTCACTCAGACCCAATCTGAAAGTCAGCAATTACAAAGACGACAGGTGGATAAATCCACAAAAA